>NW_020769478.1:470254-485216 GCF_900518735.1 Pseudonaja textilis | reverse complement strand
GGCAGCCGGCGGTGCCTCCAGGTAGGGCGCCGGGGAAGCGGGCCGGCTGGGCGGGTGCGGGGCAGAGGCCGAGGGGGGGCGGTTTGCAGTCTGCCGCTGGTTCCCAGGCGCGGCTTCCGACTCCCCCCGCGCCCAGCCCTTGGCGGGAGGGGCCCCGGTCCCCGTGGGCGGCGGGGGAGCTGCAGCGCCCGATCCTAACCATCCGGACGCTGGTCAGAAACGCTTTAGACCAGCGACCGTTTGGGTTGCTGCGGGGCTAGAGGGCTGCATTGTGTCCCTTTGACCTGGGAAAGGAACTTTCCAGGAAGGTTGGGATCCTTGGCCATTAGAAGGGGCACTCGCCCTGTCTCAGGCCCAGCCCTTCCCTTTCCTGCCAGCCCTGCCAAGTCTCCCTGCTGGAGGTGCCTCAGCTGGGAATCCCACCCTCTTTGGCCACTTTCAGTCTGGGACGTCAACTGGACGGGCGGCCGCTCGTGTCCTTCAGCAGGTTGTAGCAGGTTGTAGGTGGCACCTGCCCATCACAGGGACATCCGGAAGGAGAGCGGGTTGGGCTGTTTCTGTTCCCAAACTGGCCCAGCAGAAGATTCCTGGGCCTGGACAATCTCTGGGTCCCACCTAGGCGTTTAGAGCAACTCGGCAGGAGCAGAGCCCGACGCTGGCAGGGCCTTTGGACCGTGGCAGCGAGCAAAGGGGCTGCTTCTGAGACCCGGCTCAGCGTCCTCCTCTCGGGCCACATGCTTGACGAAAGGGGCAGCCAGAGGGTGCCATGGTTTTCAGCTGGGTATTGTAGTGGTGTCCCTGAGAAGGCCGCAGTGCCAAGGCTTCCTCCCAGGCCATTCTTGGACACGGAGCAGGTGCGTCCTTCCAAGGTGGCACCTGAAAAGTGGGCCTGCCCCTGGAGGGATCACGTGGTCGGACGTCCCTGATGAGTGCAAGCCTGCCCTGATAAAGGCAAAGGCGGAGGGAGATTTCTGTTTGACTTTGAGGCAACCATCGCTCCCTTAAACAAATAGCCACTCCTTGCCCGCATTCTTGCTCAGGCACCTGGAAGTGGGGTGGGCAGACCGTCCCGACCCTCTGGGGCAGTCTCCCCGGTGGGGGGAGGGAGGGCTGGGGGAGCTCAGGGTCCGAGCCCTGTGCCCTGCATTGGAATCCCCCCAGTCCTGACACTGAACTGCAGGGGAAGAAGGGCCTCTGGGGTTAGGGCCTCTCTGCCCCACCACAGAGTTCTGTGGGCTGGAGTGGCGCTTGGTTCTCATGGTGAGAGCAGGTACCCTGGTATTAGATTATTATGTGTGTGTGTGTGTGTGTGTGTGTGTGTGTGAGAGAGAGAGAGAGAGAGAGAGAGAGAGAGAGAATTTTAGCTCCTGTGGTCGGGGCTGATGGGAGCCATGCTCATTGCCCCTTCCTGCTCAGTCTCTGCGCCTGCCTGCTGCACCGGAGACCCTCCTGGTGGTCTTCAGGAAGCAGCTCTGGACAAGGAGGGCTTTTTCCCGCGTGGCACTGAAGATTTGCAAGGAGGTTTTCTGAGCCATTTGTGATCTTGTGGTTGTGTGTATGTATAAGGGCGGGTGGGTGGGGGGGTCCTCTCTGCCCCGTTCCTTCAGAGGGGCGTTTGAAGCTGTTGTATGAAGAATGACGGGGTGACTTAAGCTAACAGGAAAGAACTCCTCTTCTCTTTGGCGATGGAGGTGGAGAGATGCCGAGAGTCGTAGTCTGGTAAGGTCTCCTCCTCCTCTTCCTCCTCCTCCTCCTCCTCCTCCTCAAGGCTTTTGTGGGGAAGGTGGCACGAAGCCTCTTTCGGGCTGAAGTCTGCGGGAAACGCGTCGGCTGTTCCTGCTGGAGCGCAGTTGCCTTTGCTTCCAAGAGCTTTGCAAGCTGTTTCCAGCTCAGACTTTGGGTTCTTGTGAATTCCACCTTCTGTTCGGGTGGAAATCTTTACAGCAGAATGTAGCAAAATTCACAGGGTGACGAATTTACAGGATGCTGGTCTGGAGAGCAAAACAGTAGCCGGGACCTCTCACTTAAAACCCCCAACGTAGAGGCTTATTCAATTGGTTTCAAACGTTTTCTGTGCCCGATTCCACTAAGAGAGGCCGGGCTCCTTCCGCCCAGCGCAGTGATCTTTGCAGGTGGGACGTTCTTCAGAATGGCCCAACTGGATCTTCCATCACGCAGGCAGTCCTTGGTTAGCAGCCATTCGTTCAGCAGCCATTCAAAGTTACAACCAACCTTGAAGTGGTGGCCGTCGCAGCATCCTTGCAGTCACGTGATTTGATTTGGGCACTGGGTGCCACGTTTTGTGGGCACGTGGTCGCTATTTGCAGTTTTCAGCTTCTGACAAGCAAAAGGGGGAAGCTGGCAGGTGCCGCCAGTGAGTCGTCGTGTCTCGTGATGTTGTGCCTCCTGGTCCCAATGACCATATTCTTAACCAAGAGCAACACCTGCACCCCCCCCCGCCCCGCCTGCAAAGCTCACTCTTGGGCTTCCTGTTACTGCCCCCCCATACCCCCCCCCGTCCTTCCCCGGTAATCCTCTAACTAACGTGACTGGGACCTTTTTTGCTCACTGCTGCAGCCAACTAGATTAGGAAGGCCAGCTTAGATAGAGAGGCATCTGTAGGGGTCATCCATATGCGGGCGAGCTGGAGCTGTGCCTGAAGGCTGGTGGTGCCCGGATGGAGGGAAACAAATTTTAGGAGGGCAGAATTGTGTTATGCCTGCTCTCGGGGGGCGGGGGGGGGGGGTCTCTTTATGGGGCTGCATGCAGGTCTTTAAGTGGTCGCTCCCCTTATGCCAAACTCTGGGCATCCCCGAACCCAGAAACTCCAGAAGTCATTCCTCTCGGGGACGGGGGCTGTCCCTTGAGGGTGTGGTGGGCTCTTGGTAGACCATCATAAGATCTGCTTGGCCTTTAAAACCGAGAGGGCAGCTCCTGCTTCTGAGGGCTCCAGGATCTGCTCTTCCAAGCACGGGAGACGCTCCCCAGTCCAGCACTGAAACGCCTGCGAGGGAACCCAGCAGCCCCAAGAGCTCCGCAGGGAGAGCCCTTCTCTTCCCGGGGGTGGGGGGGTGAGGGGGCAGACTCTTCTCCTGTCCGGCAGGTCTACACTACAATTGGCGCCGTACCTCCTTTTGTGTGTGTGTATGTCTCTCTCTCTCTCCTTCTGTCCTTCCACGGCTTGCACCTGGCATGAAGAGGGGGGCCAGGGGTCTGCTTGGGACCCCCGTCCTTTTCCAGGAGAGCATAAAGTGCAGGTCCCTGTGAGGTGCTCCTTTGACAGCCCCCTCCCGTCCTCTGGTTGAAGGTGGCCAGGGGACCCCCAGCAAGCTCTTGAAGGGGGCCTTTTCCGGAGCAGCAGACGTGACGGCTCAGTGCCCCCAGTTCCTGAGCATCCCCAGAGACTCTCCAGGCTCTTTGCTAGGGTTTCCTTGCTTCTTCTGGTCACCCCAGAGGTGCTGACCTGCTTCCCCAACTGCTGGGCGGCAAAGACTCCGGCAGCCCTGAAATTGGGGGGCGGGGGGGGGAGCAGTCTCTGGCCCAGCCCAGGTAGTGACCTCACGCTCAGCAGGGTCCCTGGTGAAGCAGAAGGAAGGCCCCGTGCAGTGGCTAAAGGCAGCCAGCAGGAGGAGCCGAGCGTCAGCCAGGTTGCCTTGAAACCATCGGTGGGGGGTGGGGAAGCCTGTGATGCAACTTCCAAAGCCGCCCCTCCCCCCAAGACCTCATTCTGATCAGGGACCGTGGTTAGGTTGGCTCTGCAGGGCTACCGAGGGGCCGGCCTTCTCTTGGCCAGCTGGTGCAAGGCTGCTGGAGACGTGCCTGACAGGGTAGCCAGCATTTGGGGGACCCTGGGAAAAGGGCAGGGCTCCCCATCCCTCGCCTGCCTGTGCCCCCCCGCTGAGGCTTCGGAGCCGCAGTCGCTTTGCTGCTGCAAATCTGCCCCTTGAATTTGGTAACTGGCTCTGCCCCAGAAAAGCGGGCAGCAGGCTGGGCAGTCTCCTCCCCACCCCCAAACACCAGCATGAGGAACGGGGTGACTGGGCTCTGGCCGGAAGCTGCTGCTGCTTCCCAGCAAAGAGGACGTGGGGTCTTGTGGGGAGGAGGGAGGGAGCAGCCCCAACCGGTGGGAGGGAAGAGCTGCTCCCAGGGCCCTGAGGACAGCCTTGGGACCTTTGGCCTGGCTGCTTGGGAGGAGGAGAGGCCCGGCAGGCCAGCGGGCTCCCTTTCTTGGACGCAGGTCCCTCAGAGGCTTCGGCTTGCCTGCTCCTCCAGAGACACAATCGGGGATCCCCCAGCCAAGTGGGGCTCTCTTTGCCCCCTGGGCAGCTGTTCCCTTAGATTCCTGGGCGGCAGAGTCTGTTGAAGAGGCTTCATGTTGGCACATTGGCCGCCTGGCTGCTTTGGAAGGTCCGGGCGTTTGCGGTTGGCCTGGAGAGACGAGAAAGGCTCAGGACCCACTCCTTCCCTGGGCTTGCTCCGAAGACGCCCAGATGCCCACTGAGTCCTCTTTCAAGAAGGCGACGGCCTCACTCTGTCCGACTCAGCCTTTGGCTTGCTTGGCAGGAGATCCGGGGGCACCAATTGCTAGAGAGTTTGGCGAGATGCAGCTCCTCCTCTTTGTCTGCCACCTTTAGGGCTAGTGGTGCCTATCAGTTAAACATGCGTATCAGGCCTCCTTGGAGGCCGGGTGCTGTGGGTCAGGGAGAGGCAGGCAGGCAGGCAGGGCCGGGTGGAGGTGGCAGAACCCACCACTCAGAGCAGCAAGTTCTGTGCTGGAGAGGAATCGGTGGGAAGGAACAGAAGGCCCCCCAGGTCAGCCTGCCTGGGACTCGTGACGAGTGGGGTGCACTGCCAGGGACCCGCCAAGCAGCTGAAGCGGCCCACGCGCCTGCCTGCCTGCCTGCCAGCCTGCCAGTTTGCAACTCCGATCCTTCCTGCCCTTGAATGTTGCTGCTCTGGTGCCTCCCACCCCAAATTCAGGTTGAGGTGGGAGGAGGTTGGGTCCAGCATGGCTCCCTCTCCCCAGCCCGGCCAGGCCTCTTCGGGGGTTTGGCTTCCCTCCACGCATGGATTCAGGCCAGCCTTGGTGCCGCCCCTTCTCTCTGCCCTCTGCTCCTTTCGAGGACCCCCTCGGAAGCTCTCGGGACCGGCTGGTGAAAGGAGCCGATGCTTTCCGGGTTTGAGTGAGCCAACCAGGGGCTCCTCACTGCCCACTCCAGGATGGGGGGAGGGGTCCTCCTGTGGTTCTGCCCTCAGGGAGCAACTCTGGTTCTGGGAAGGGGTTGGACTGAAAGCAGCTGGAATGGCCTGCTGGCCACCATGGACTCTGCCTAGATCCCCTTGTCAGGCAAGAAGCCCTGGATTGGATGGATGGCCAGGATCCTGACGCCTGGAGCAGGTCAAGCCTTTTGCTAGGGATGCCTCTAGGGGAGACGGCGGGTGCCTTGGGCTTTGCTTCCGGGATTCCGCCCTGGATCCGGTCCCTGGAGGTTCCTTTGCCTCCTGCCTGGCTTCCAAGGGCCTCCTCAGTGGAGAAAACCGAGCTGCAGCCCCGGGCTGCCTCCGTCTGGTGAGCACACAGTGACCACCGTTGCTGTATTCCAATCCTGGAGAAAACGCCAGGAATCATCAGCCATGTTCTCCAGTTAGACTTTTGCAGGGCAGAAACTTCAGTCACCTAGTTACTGTCTTTGAAAAGTATTTCTGGGAAGCACTTTCGGTTTCCAAGCTGCCCCACTGCACCCCCCCCCCCCCCCCCCGTGCCTTTCTGTGGGCAATTCTAAAAAGGCCATAGAAATAGTTTATGAGTTGACAGTTGCTAGTATAGCAGTTGTGTTGTTGTGGGATGTTCCAGAGTTGTGATTAAAGAAGGTGACTGTGCAGATCTTTTAAATGAAGAAATGAGTCCGAAAGGAGAGCTGACACGCAGAAACACTCCCACACAAACACGCGATGCTTTGCTCCACGCAGGCCAAGGAAAGCAGCCCCCCAGCCGGTCCCCAGCCTGCCTTGGGACATTCACGGGTCATCCTTTGGCCTCCAGACTTAGGGGGAATTGGTGCGCCACAATCTCCAGGCCAAACCAGCCCTCCCCTCCCTCTGGTTGCTTAGCAGGGCGAGGGCTGCCCTGGATAAAACCAGTCTGGGGGAGTTTGGCTGTGCTCATTGTCACGGAGGAGCACATTGCAACTCCCGTATTTCAGCTTCTGCGGAAGAGCGATCCCCGGCTCTGTTCCCCAAAGCGGTGTGGGCCTGCCCCACGTTCTGCCCCAGAGCGCCAAGGCTCACGCCGTTTCGCCTTCTCTTTCAGGATGGTTCCTACGGCTGGAGTAACGGAAGCCCATCTGCTCTCGTCCTCTTCCAGCACTGGGCCTTGAGGCTGGGGGCAATGCTGCCCTGAGCCCCCCACCTTGTTCCAGGCCCAGACTATGACAGCGTATCGGCCTGTGCTTGAGAGCTGCGACGTGGGGGGCCTGGACCACACAGGGGGCGATTACCCCTCTTCAGGATCCTGGCCCCAGAATGGCTGCGCCCCACATGTGGATGATGCTTCCCCTTTGCGACCGGCCACCACAACCCCTGCTGTGCCCAAAATGGGCGTGCGGGCCCGGATTGCTGACTGGCCCCCCAAAAGAGAAGGGTTGAAGGATCCAGCTGCCTCCGGTGCTGCCAAGGCCCCAGAGGCCCCGGGCCCCATGCTGTGGGAGCTTCAGAACGGGCAGCCACCCAGGGAGGCCGCCTTCTCCTCGGGGCCGAGACCTTCCCGGCGCCTGGCCTGGAGGAGGTCCAAGGACACCGAGTTCCAGGATGGGTGGCCGCACTCTCCCGGCAGGGCATTCCTGGCACTGAGGAACAGGAGCAACAGTGAGGTCACCCTGAGCGAGTGCGACCTGGAAGCCGCGGTGGAGCTGGCCGGTGGCCTCCCGCTCTTCCGTGAGTACGGCAGCACATCCTCCATCGATGCGCAGGGCCTCTCCGAGCAGAGCTTCTATGAGATGCTGAAGGAGTTCCGGAGTGGGAAGGCAGCGACTAGTCAGCGGCAGCGGCTGGTGGATCCCTTGCACACCGCCAGGAACGCCAAGGCAGAGGCCCGGCCAGAACCGGGGTTGCCCCTTCACCCCAAGGAGAAGCCCCGCAAGAAGGGCCTCCGGGGGGCAGAGGGGGGTGGGGGGGACTCCATCTTCCGGAAGCTGCGGAGTGGCCGGGCAGAGGGAGACGGCAGCAGGGCCCTGGGGGAGGGGGAGGAGGTGGGCCGGGGCTGGCTGTGCCCGAAGAGCCTGGCCCACTACGACGTCCAGAGCCTGCTCTTTGACCTGAATGAGGTGATGGCCAAGCGGGTCTGTGTGGCTCAGCGGAGGAACACCACCACGGGGGCTTCGGCTGCCTCCGCAGGCTCAGCTGCTGCTGCCGTCGGCGGCCTGGCTGGCCTGGATCCACCCAGCACCTTCTTCAGCCTTGAGGACCTGAACTCCAAGGAGAATCTGGAGCACGATCCAGGGGACAACAACAGCAACAGTCTGCTACTCAGCTGCCCTCACTTCCGCAATGAGATTGGAGGCGAGGGGGAGCGCAACATTAGCTTTTCATCTGCCTCCATGGGTGGCTGTGGGGAGGGGGGCTTGGTGGAGACAGCCCCTGCCCCTTACTGCACAAACGCCAGCATCTCTGTGCTCGAGACGCCGCAGGAGCTTCAGCAAAGTCTCAGCCGGTTGAAGCACTACAACATTGAGCACGTGGACCTGGGTGCCCGGTACTACTGGGACTACTTCTCTGGCAAAGGTTGGCACTTTGGGGTGTTGCCGTTTGGGCACTAGGGGGTGAGTGGCCCCTGAGGAGGTGGGCAGTTGAGGATGAGGCTTGATCCCAGGATATGCCAGCATGAATGGAGGCAGCAACCCTGAATTCCAAAGTGGTGGGTTCATCTCCTCCTCCTTTCCCTCCCTGTGCAGCCCCCGCTTCCCCCTCATGCCCTTTTTGCCTTTTGGCTGTTCCTTGGCTTAGCTGGGCAGCCAAGTTTCAGCCTTGCAGGAGGAGCCTTTGAGCAGGGAGGTGGGCCCCTCTGCCGAGGATTGGTAAAGAAGGGCTGGAAGTACGGGGCCGTTGAGGGCAGGATGGGCGGGATGAACAGCCAGCTTTCCCCCCTCTTCCTCTCTCCCCCATCAGAACATTTTAACTACTTTGGGGTGGATGAGAAGCTGGGCCCTGTGGCGGTCAGCATCAGGCGTGAGAAGCTGGAGGACCATCGGGATTACGGGCCTCAGTACCAGTACAGGATTATCTTTCGCACCAGCGAGGTAGGTTGCTGTGGCTTTGGGCCACCGAAGGGCCTGCAGCTCAGCGGGGCTGGGAGAGGCAGAAGCTGCAGGGTTTGGAATGTGGTGGGTTTTAAAAAGATCTCAGTGGGCTTTGAGCCCCGTCAATTCCCAGACTGGCTGGGAGATGCGCCCCCTCCTAGTGCGGGGAGGCTCAAGGGGCAGGAGACCCATCCAGCTGGCCCAAGACGTGCCCTTGCTCCCGGCTGCTGTCCTGCCAGGACGCCAGGCGGACGGTTGGTCCCTGGGAATGTGGCTGAGAGGCTCTCCTGCCTGAGGCTTCAGATCCCGCCACGGAAAGGGATCCCCGTGGCCAGGGCGTCCAGTCCCCCTTCCATACCAAAGCCTCCCCAGCTTGACCCTCTCGGAAGAGGCGGGGCTGGCAGGCAGTTCGTCGTCTTCATCCTTTTCCTGCAACGTTCAGCTGGGATCCCTGGCGGAGCTCTGTCCTCCCTCGTGCTCCCTTCTGGAATGACGGTGGGTCTCTTTCCGGCCCTTCTTGGGCTTCGTGCCAGGCTGAGGTCCCCCTTCTTTGCAGCAGGCAGCTTCTGTCCTCATCCTGACCATCCTTGCTACCCTTCTCGTCCCTATGGACCCTCCTCAAAGGGTGGGGTCTGACTGGTTTATCCTATACAAGAGATCCACTTGTTCAGCGACGGTTTGAAGATATAATGCCCTGAATGAGGGGGCTTGTGGGTCTTTGTGGTTGTGGCGACTGCGGTATCCCACAGTCACGAGATCGCGGTTTGGGCGCTTGGCCATCGCAGCCTCCTGGGCCCCTGCAACTGCCATCCCTGCTGCCTCCTGGCAAGCAAACTCGCTGGTGAAGCCGGCAGGACGTGACGAGAGACAATCGCGTGAGCACAGGAGGCCGCAATTGGACGGGACTTGTCTAAGGATCCGCGTCCAGGACTCCTAGAACTCTGTCACAAGTCAGCCCAGCGATGCGATGCCACATATTGCTTAGCGGTGGAGTTCCTGGTCGGAGCTGCCACGAGGAAGCAAGCACAGCCTGTGGGGTTTAGACTCTGTCCAACCGGAGCGGGCTACTTGTAAAGCCCCTCCGGCCGAGCCAGCAGGGGGTGTGGCAGTGAAGCTGGTAGTGCCAGTTCCTCTCTCGGGGGGAGGCACTTCGGCTGTGTCCAGCACTTCTCCGCTGAAAGGGAAGGAAGCCCAGGCTGAGCCCCGCGTGGGTCCTGTGAGGTGCTGAGGGCCCTTTGGCCCTGCAGCTTAAACTTCCCACGGGCAATCCGAGTCGCTCGGGGCCCCTGAAAACCCCAGGCGTCCCATTGGCAGCGGCCGAGTGCATTGGACGCTGGCCAACAGTCTGAAGTAGTGAAAGGGGCTGCCGTCTCCATGTGGCATCTCGGATGGGGGGGGGGGTTAGGGTCAGGGGTTCCTTCCAGGGCCAAGGGGCCTTGTCTCCGAGTGGGTGGGGCCAGCACTCTTCCTGCTCCTGCACATTTCCTGTTGGAAGACCAAAGAAGCTTCTGGGCTTTTGCTGGCTGGCAGTGAGGCGAAGAGATGAAGCCGTTTGTCCTGGAGAGTGCAGGGTCGATCCTGGGGCTCCTTCTAGCTCTCCGATGGTTGGGGGTTTCCTCTAGAGACCCTTTTCTCCCGCCTAGAGCACTGTTCTGGAAGTCTGTCCAGGAATTTTCTGAGTCTGGCTTGATGGCTCTGCCCCTCCTCCCTGAGGCCTCCCCAGCCCACGCTCAGCCCCCGTGTAGAGGGCGTGGCCCGCTGGCCCTGGGCACAAGGTGCTCCTGGGGAAGAGGATGCTCTCTGGCCAAGCAGGACCCTCCCCTGGGTAGCCCTCCGCTGTGCCGTGCCAGGAGAGGGGAGTCCAGGGGGCCCTTGGGCTGGGCCGAGCGTCATTCCTGCCTCTCTCTCTGGGCCCTGTAGTTGACCACCCTCCGCGGTGCCATCCTAGAAGATGCCACGCCCACCACCACCAAGCACGGCACCGTCCGTGGCATCCCCCTGAAGGACGTGTTGGAGCACGTGGTCCCCCAGCTGAACACGCACTGCCTGCGCCTGGCCCCGACTGCGCCCCATGTCTCTGAGCAGCTGCGGAAGCTGGACGAGCAAGGAGTAAGCCCACCGGGGGGTGGGGTGGGGGGTGGAAGGCTTCTCCTCTTGCCCGTGGCCGAGGAAGGCCCCGTTCTTTCCCAGAGCCCCCTTCCCAAGCATCCCCCCTGGGCTTGGGCCCCAGCCAGCTCTGAGGGGGCTCTCCCTGCCTCTCTCTCCTCCAGCTCTGCTGGAAACATAAGGTGGGCGTCCTGTACTGCAAGGCCGGCCAGAGCTCAGAGGAGGAGATGTACAACAACGAGGAGGCTGGCCCAGCCTTTGAGGAGTTCCTGGCCCTGCTGGGGGAGAAGGTCTGCCTGAGGGGCTTCCGCAAATATGCCGCGCAGCTGGACACCAAAAGTAGGTCCTTGCCGAGGGGGGTTGGGGGCCTGGCAGGGCAGGACTCCGTGTCTGCCCTCGGAGGGACCCCACCCCCCTGCTGAGTCGTCCCCCTCCCCCCACTGCTTCCCTTGCAGCGGACTCCACCGGCACCCACTCCCTCTACACGACCTACCAGGGCTACGAGATCATGTTCCACGTCTCCACGATGCTCCCCTACACCCCCAACAACAGGCAGCAGGTACCGGGCAGGGCAGGTGGGGGCCCGGCCCAGAGGAGCCGGGAGACTGGCCTTGAGGGTGACACGGCACAGGCAGAACCGTGGGGTGGGGCTCAACTGAGTGACCTTGGCCCTTTTCTCTTGCCCAGTGACCCCACCCCCACCCCACTGGCCCATGTTTCGTCCTGGTCTCCTGAGCCTCTGGCTGGGCCGGGCCTTTCTTCCCCGGCCCTCAAGTGCTGCCTTCCCCTCCCAGCTGCTGCGGAAGAGACACATTGGGAACGACATCGTCACCATCATCTTCCAGGAGCCGGGGGCCTTGCCCTTCACCCCCCAGAACGTCCGCTCTCATTTCCAGCATGTCTTCGTCATCGTCTGCGCCCAGAGTCCCTGCACGGAGAGCGTCCGCTACAGGTAAGGCTGGCGGGGGGGGGAGGGGGCTCCGGGCAGAGTTTGGGCGTGGCCACTTGCGGAGAAGAGCCTCCTGGCTCTAGTGAGACTCCCTCAGCTCTCCAGAGGTCAGGGAAGGAGCAGGGCTGCGGGGGGAAGTGGGCCTCGGTCCTGCTCCCTGAGATTGGCCCACAGGGGATGGCCGAGGAGTCGCCTCGCAGCGGCCTGTGTAGTCTCAGCCACAGGCCTGTGTTCTCATTTCCATGTCCCAAGTGTGGCAGTGACCCGCTCCAAAGACGTGCCCCCCTTTGGGCCGGCCATCCCCAGTCCAGCCACCTTCCACAAGTCGGACGTCTTCCGGGATTTCCTGCTTGCCAAGGTGATCAACGCCGAGAATGCTGCCCACAAGTCAGACAAGTTCCATGCCATGGCCACGCGCACGCGGCACGAGTACCTGAAAGATTTGGCCGAGAACAGCATCACCAGTACCCCCATCGACTCCACGGGGAAGTTCAACCTGATCTCCCTGGCCTCTAAGAAGAGGGAGAAGACGAGGGCCCGGGCTGGGGCTGAGCAGCAGAGCGCAGGGGCCCTCGTGTGGCGCGTTCTGGCCCAGGATTACTCTCAGGGCATGGAGATGGAGTGTCTGCTGGGCATCTCCAATGAATTTGTGGCCCTCTTGGACCTGGCCACCAAGGAAGTGGTCTTCAACTGCTTCTGCGCAGACGTGATCGGCTGGACACCGGACAGCTGCAGCCTCAAAATTTTCTATGGACGGGGGGACCATATTTTTATCCGGGCCCCGGAAAATAATCCTGAAGAAGTTAAAGAGATTGTGCAGAGATTGAGGGTCAGTAGCGCCCCTGCCCACCGATTGGGTGAGATGCCCACACCACTCTGGATGGGAAGTGGCGCTTCTGACCCCGGCTGGGCTTGTGTGCTTTCACCCAGGTCATGACCTCTGGTGCCGAGACAGTGGAGATGACCCTGCGGAGGAATGGGCTGGGCCAGCTGGGCTTCCACGTGAAGTTTGACGGGACGGTGGCCGAGGTGGAGGACTACGGCTTCGCCTGGCAGGCAGGGCTGCGGCAGGGCAGCCGGCTGGTGGAGATCTGCAAGGTGGCTGTGGTTACCCTCAGCCACGACCAGATGATTGACTGGCTGCGCACCTCCGTCACCGTGAAAGTGGTGGTCATTCCGCCACACGAGGACGGCGTTCCACGAAGGTGAGTTTCTGGGCTTCTAGGCAGGATGAAGGAGCCAGGGGCCCCCAAGAGGAGGGAGGAGCCAGGGGCCAACAGGGGCCCTGTTGGCTCAGCCAGAGACAAGCGAAATCCCCGGCAGCAGAACTGAGCCTCTGCATAACCTGGGCCCACCTGGCCCCGTGGCCTGTGCAGTACAGCAGGTGGCCCTGTGTAGGGCAGGAGGTCTGTCCTGGGGGGTCACCCTGCCACGCCCCCAGTCCTGGCCAACTGGCTCCTGGTCTTGGTGGGAGTTTGGAGCTCCTCAGGGAGGGGCTTTTATTCTGCTGGGTTGGTTCTCTTGGGCTGCGATCCCCCTCTTGGGTGGCTGTCCCTGCTTGGTCCGGGACCCTCCGGGAGAAGTAGGGTGCCTTTTGAGAGGGGCACCCCTGGGGAAGAATCGGTTGGGGTGACTGGCTTCGGCAACCGGTGGCAGCAACGGACCTTCTGGCAGGTGCCAGGGCTGGCTGGGCAAAACTCTGGCTCAGAGCGGGAAGCTGCTGGAACCAAAGAGAGGGTGGCCGGCCAATGGCCCCTCAGGTCGGAAAGAGGGGCTGTGGGTGCCCTGGGGCTCAGGGTGCAGCTGCTCTGCCCGTCTGGGGCTGCCTTTTAGGACACGGTGCCACTGCCTTGGATCCGGGCCAAGAAGCCGCTAAGTGCCCGTGGAGGGAGGCGAGCCCAGAGGCCGAGGTGGCATCCTCCAGGCTTCAAACCTGTTAGGCCGTGAGGAGGGGGAAGGGTTGGGGCTCGGCCCTCCCCTGCTTCCTCCTGACTCTCCAGTTATCACGCTGCTCCCCCTCCCCCGCTCTCTTGAGCCTCCCTGAGAGTCCAGAGGAAACCTGCACAGTGAAGGGGGAGGGGGTGCCCCCACCCAGCTCCCAGCTTCCTGCCTGGCTTTCCAGGTGTGGTTTGCGAAGCAAGTCGAGGCAGCAGGAAGCCCCGTCACCTTCAGGGTAGGCAGGGCAGGATCCTGCACGGCTCCCACGTGGCAGCTGGGCTGGGGGGTGACGTCCGGTGGCTCTTTTCCTGCCTGGAGTCGGGGGGGGGGGGGGCGGGGCCGGGCGGGGGGGGGGGGCCGGGCGGGGCTGGAAGCTTGAGGTGGCCTGGGGTGCCTTCCTGCCAAGCTGCCCCAGGCTTTGAGGCGTCTCCCAGGCTGGGAGCTGAGAGGCGTCGCCTGCCAAGAGCTGCATGTTGTGAGCGGTGCAGGAAACCTCGGCAGACGCTGCGTTCCCGCCCACCAGGACAGGGTACCGGAGAAAGGGGGGCTCCTCCCCTTCCCGCAGACGAGGCCCCTTTGGGCACCTGCTTGGCCAAAGGTTCAGCAAGGGGCTGGGGGTGGGGGGGCAACAATGCCCGCCTGCCAGGCATTGCAGCGGCTGGGCTCCCTGACAGGCACCTGAAGCAGCCAGGAGGGGCCTGGGATTGGGCCTCACGGGCAAGGGCCCTGGGCAGGTCCTGAGGGTGGGTGGCCAGCCGGCTGGCCATGTCTGCACCTTCCCTGCATACCTCCTGGCCCCTGCGAGGCTGGGCAGGCAGAGACGTCTCCTCTCTCCCTCTCTCTCTCTCTCTCTCTCTCTCTCTCTCTCTCTCTCTTTCCAGAGGGTGGGCCGAATCCCTGAAGACGAGTACGATGGAGCCCCGGGGGGAACCCGAAAGCCTGCCTGGGGGCTACCGGCCTCCGTACCGCAGCAACTCAGCCTGGCAGTGGAGTGGCTCTGCCACCCATGGCTCCTCCCAGCCCCCCAAATGGGCTGAGCAGCCAGGGCCTGGCCAGTCTCAGTCCCTCACCAGGACCCCAAAGCAGAGCGTCCTGAACCCTTACCGCCAGGCCCAGCCCCTGCAGGGCAAAAGGTGAGGAGGAGGAAGGGAGGCCTCGATGCCCGCTGAGAGCTGGGGCGACTGCCAGTGTCCCTGGGCTAGCCTGCAGGCTCCACGTCAGGGCGGCTTGGGGGACTTGGAGCCTTGCGGCGTGTGCTCTGCTGTGGCCCCTGAGGGATCCGGCCTCTGCCTGGTCCAGGGCCCGGCAGGAGGCCTGCATGACTCCTGGGCTTGGCTCCTGGCCTTCAGGGCTCTCTCTCCTTCTCTAGGCCTGCCAGCTTCCCAGAGACCCCCCGTGTCATCTCCTCCTCCCAGAGCGGCACAGAGAAGACCCCGTCATACCGGCAGCCCTCAGGCAGCTTCTCCGTTCCAGGCTCCTCGGGAGGGTCCTTCGCCTGGTACAAGCCCTCCCCAGACAAGTACGTGGGGGGCAAGGGAGGCCCAGGCCCCGGTCCCGGCCCTCTTGCCCAGCCAGCGTTTCCATCCTGCGGATTCTCTTTGGTTGGGGGGCGGGGGGGGGGGGGGGGACCCGCCGGGGGAGCCAGGATGTGACCCACCCCCCGGGTGCGGGGGCG
>NW_020769478.1:454799-470154 GCF_900518735.1 Pseudonaja textilis | reverse complement strand
GGGGGGGGGGGGGGGGGCCTTGGCTTGGCTTTGAAGGAGCGGCCAGAGGCTGCGCTGGGCCAGGCCTTGCACGCACACCAGGGAGAGGGGCAAACCGAGAAATGCAGAGCGCTGAAGCCCTTCCGGTGCTGGGGAAGCCTTGTCCCCTCGGCTGTTTGGGTGGGAGCCGTTTGCTCTGGGGAGGTAGCAGGCAGAGGGGCTCGGAGGGGGAAGGGACCCTCTCTGGGCTGCCAACGGATCTGTTGGCTCCAAACGTTGACCCTGCACGAATCTCCCTCGGGAGAGGCTGTTCACAGGAGGGAGGGAGGGGGCCTCCCTCTCTGCCTGCCATGGGGAAATGACCAGCGGAGGCCGGGCCAAAGGCATGGTGGAGTGGCGCAAGGCAGCTGTCCTGGTCCGTCTGGGTGCCAGGGAGGGCCCTTGTGAGGCCTTCTGGACACGCCCGAGGGCTCTAGGCTGCCGCCGGTGGCTCTCCAGCGCACCAGCCGAGAGCCTGGCTTGGCCCTTCGGCCTGGCCATCCACCCCTTCCAGATGCCCCTCCCTTGCCCGCCCCTGGAGCCGAGCGCAGGAGGAGCTGCTCCTTTCTTCCGCTCCTGGCCCTCCCCTCCTCTGGGCCTGGTAGTTGCTAACAGGCGGGCCAGCTGGTGCTTTTTCCGCTGGGTTGGTGCCCTTCTCAGCTGCCCTGCTTTGCTTCAGCTCTGTGCACAGGTATGTGGTCCCCTTGCGGCCTCTGGGGCCTTTTGAGCCGCCCTGCCCCCCCCGAGGTGACCCCAAACGGAGGCTCTTCGTCTGGCAGAGAAGGGCTGGCCAGCCAGGAGGGCAGCATGGAGAGGCCCAAGCTGGGTGAGCACGGCCGGTGGGCACGGGGTGTGTGTGTGTGTGTGTGTGTGTGTGTGTGTGTGTGTGTGCCTGGGCTGAGGTTTCGGAAGTGGCCTCTGTGCTGAAGCGGCCAGTCCTCAGGGAGGGGAAGCCCAGCCAGGCCCCCCTGGGCACCGATGTCCTTCCCAGCCTGGGGCCAGCAGGCAGCCTGTGCCGAGGGCAGCCCCGGGGGCTTCTGAGAAGGGCCGGCTGCTGTTGCTGTCTCCTACAGCCTGGCAGTGGGTGACAGAAGCCTCACCCAGGATGGGGGCAGCCACGGCACAGGCCAGCCCTCCAGCCAAGGGGCGGGGCTCTGGGAAGGCAGGGGAGGAATTGCCTCCCACTGACCTTCTCCTTGCCCCACCAGAGCTGCTATGGCACGTGCCGGGGCCCTCCAGGTTCTCCGCAGCTTCCGGGAACAAGCGGTCTGGCCAGGCGGAGCTGCCTGGCAAGGACTCCCCAGACCAGCCCCTCAAGGTGAGCCTGGGCTCCTGGGGGTTGCCTGCTGGGTACCTCCCCCCGTGCTGGGTGGCTGACTCCCCCTCCCCCCGCAGGGCGAGGGGCAGACGTCCAGCAGCAACACGCTCTCCAGCAACGCCTCCAGTGCTCACAGTGATGACCCAGCCGACCCCGGCGACAGCATGCCCGAGCTCTGGGCCAAGGGCGGGGTCTCCAGCAACAGCACTATCGATGCCAGCGGTGCCACGTCCATCCGGCGCAACCGAGTGCCTGTGTCCTCGCCCCTCTTTGGCCCTGCCCTCCCCGAAGGCCATAGCAAGAGGGCGGAGGCAGCCTGGCCCGCTGGCCATTTGGGCAGGCAGAGCTGGAATTACTGCCCCAGGGCCTTCGGGAAAGGAACGGGCGGCCCCGCCCGGGCGGGCAACTGCATTGCCCCAGAGCCCTTCAGGCAGGCCAGGTAAGGGATCCTGCAGCTGCCCCCCCCCCCCCACAGAACCCGGACCTTGAACGGGTGGTGGGTGTGCAGGCCTGTTGGGCCCCGGGGGAGGGGGGCTCTGCGGGTGTTGCAAGAGGAGACCTGGTTTTCAGAGAGGGGGCGAGGGCCCCGGGGCCAGGCCTGCCATTGTTCCAGGATGGGTGGGGTGGGCTCTTCCCTCCCCACCCCAAAGAGAGGCAGTTGCCTTGTGTCCAGGGTCAAGCGGGAGTGGGGGGGTGAGGAGGATGGCCCAGGCGCTGCTGAGGCAGTGGCCCCTGCATGGCCGGCTGGGGCCCAGCCACCTGCAGACTGTCTGTCTCTCTTTTAGCCCCGGTGGCTCCAGGGGGACCTACCCCATCCAGGTCTACAAGACGCCCCCTGCAGGTGGCTCCCGGGTGGCTCCCGGACCCCAGGCGGGCTCCTCCCAGCTCTCCGCTTCTGTGTCCAAGGCCGCCGCCTCCTCCAAGCAGAGCGGCCGGAGTGCCAGGCCCCAACCGGCCGGGTGGAAGAAGAGCCCCGAGGAGCCCCAGAAGTGAGCGCTGGCAGACGGCAGCAGCGAGCCTTGCTTTGGGTGGTGCCCTAGCCAGCTGCTTTGTCGGGGGGGGGGGGGGGTTGTGAAGGCTGATGGAGACTGAGGAGGGGGATTGACAGCCCCCCTCTGCCCACAGAGGAATTGACGTGAGCACCAGGAATGTCTTTGGGCAGCCTCGCCTGCGGGCTTCTCTGCGGGACCTTCGCTCCCCACGCAAGGCCCACAAGTCCACCATTGAGGATGACCTGAAGAAGCTGATCATCATGGACCCCACCGGGCTGGAGCAGGAGGACCAGCTGGTGCGTGTCCCCCCCCCGCCCTCCTCCCCATGGAAGGGGCGGAAAGGGCTCCGGCTGTTCCCCACCAGAGCTCTGGGGCCCGAGTGAGCCGGTGGGGAGGGGAGGGTCCCTCCGTGGGGTCCCAGCCTTGGCAGCCTTTGGGCACTAGAGGAGACGCCCACTTGGAGGCCTCCCGGGGATCCCGCTCGGCTCTTGGGGAGCTGCGGGCTGGCTGGGTCTGTGAAGAGGGTCTCTGCTCTCCCCGCAGGCCCCCCAGAAGACCCTCCAGCGGACCCTCTCGGATGAAAGCCTGTGCAGCGGCCGGCGAGAGCCCACCTTTGCCAGCAGCGCCTGCTTTGAGCAGCCCCTTTCCAGCGACATGCTCTTCACCAGCACCCTCCCTGGGCGGAGGCCGGCCAGCAGCGGCCGGGGGGGCTCCTTGGAGAAGGGTGAGCCTGGGGGTCCCCAGGGTCGGTCGCAGGCAGGCAGGCAGGCAGGCAGGCGATGGGGACCCTGTCCTCCCCGCCAGGGCCAGGGCAGGGGGGCAGCCCGTCTTTGCCCCAGCCTCCTCGGGGATCTTCCCCTCCCCCGGCAGGGCCGCCTGCCCAGCTCGGCTGATGGCTCTGGGGGACGCGGCCTCCTCTCCCTCCCTCTGTAGCCACCGTCTCGGCCTCTGAGCTCTCCCTGACCGAGGTGTGCGACCAGCCCCTGCGGCGCCTTGACCCTGCCCTGATGCCCCTGCCGGACACAGCCGCGGGCCTGGAGTGGTCAAGCTTGGTCAGTGCTGCGAAGGCCTACGAAGGTAAGGGGATGCTCCCGCCTCCTTCCTCCCCTGCCCAGGCGTGCAACGCAGCCGTCCGGGAAGGGGCGCAGGGGTCTCTAGCTCCGCCTCTGAGGAGCCTCAAATTCCGGGGGGCGGGGGGGAGGCCCTCGCAAAGCCTTCGGGCGGAGCGATGGGAAACTGGTCCCCACAAAGCGCTTTGCCCACCCGACGCTTGGCTGCCCCCAACTTCAGCAGGGCAGAGCTGGGGCCTCGTTGCTTGTCAGCAGTGACACAGCTTTTGTGCCTGCCCGCCTGCCCGCCTCTTCTGCAGGGAAGTGCGGGGCAGCCTGCAGGTCGGCTCCGCTTCTTCCTGGGCCCAGGCGGGCGCCTCCCTCTCTGGCAGCTGCCTTTGGCTGGCACCGCCTTTCTGGGAAAGGGCTTGCTGGGAAAGGGGAGGGGCTGCCTCCCCAAGTCATGGCGGAGAGACGGGGGCTCAGGAGCTTCCTCCTCTTCCTGCCCAGTCAACTACCGGCAGCCGAAAGGTAGGTGATGGAGGAAGAGGGGGCAAGACTGGCCACTGTGCCAGGGTGGACGGTGGGGTTCCCAGCAGGGCTTTCCCCCCACGGGTTTCGTGCCGGCTGGGCCTCCGTTCTGGGCAAATTGGGGACGTTGGCCGGGGCCTGCTTTCCCTAGCAAGGCAGACTAGCTGGCAAGGGGCGAGGCAGCTGGGCTTACTTCTCTGAGCTCAGGGTCGCAGTCTCCTGGGGCCCATGGGAGCCATCAGCAAGGAGGCCTGCCGGGATGCGGGGTGGGCCGCCTTCACCATGGACTCTCCAAACAGGGCTCCCCTTCCCTTCCCACCACCAGTGGGGATGCCCTGTGGCCTTCCAGGTGGTTTCCCTTGCCCCAGAGAGGGTCTTCCAGGGCGTGGGGGCTCCTCTTCCACCGGCCACCAGACTGGCGTGGCACTTGGGCCACAGGGGCCGCGGGGGCTTTTGCCTGACAGCCTACAGGTTTTCCCTCTCCCCCCCCCACCCCCCCACCCCAGTGCAGAGAGCCGTCTCCCTCTTCTCCCTCCATGAGGCCATGTTGAGCCCCGAGGCGGCCCCGGCTGGCAGCCCCGGCCTTGGGCACCTGAGCTTGGAGAGGCAGCCAGCGCCACCCACGGCTCCGGTCTTAAGGTGAGTAGGGGGCGGGAGGGGGGGGCGGGGGTATCTTTTGGGAAAAGTTCCTCAAGGAAGGGGACTCCCCGCCCCCACCCCCCGAGGGTCTGCCCGTCAGTCTGTCAGTCTGCGTGGGGCTGGAACCCCATCTTGCAGACGAGCCTCCTCCCACCTCCCTGGGGTTTCAGCCCCCCCCCCCCAGGGCTGGGGGGCCTGGCAGGAGCCCCGGACGGGCTTGGCGTCACAGCCTCTCCGGCCTGCCCTTGCAGCCAGCAGCCGGCGGACCTGAGCGGCAAGGTCTCCCACCTGGAAGCCATGTTGAAGCAGCTGCACAGCGACCTGCAGAAGGTGAGGAGCTGGGGGGGCCGCCTGGGGGAGGGGGGAGGCTGGGGGGGCCGCCTGGGGGAGGGGGGAGGCTGGGGAGGCCGCCTGGGACTCCCGCTCCTTCTCGGCCCCCGCAGGAGAAGCAGGACAAGGTGGTGCTGCAGGCAGAAGTGGCCACGCTCCGGCAGAGCAACCAGCGGCTGCAGGAGGAGTCCCAGAGCGCCAACGAGCAGCTGCGCAAGTTCGCCCACATCTTCTCCAGCGCCCTCGACAAAGAGGACCTGTGAGCGCCTGCCTGGGGCCCCCTTGGAGAGTTTGCCGCCTGCGCCCCCCCCCGGCCCCCCGCTGGCCTCGGCCGGAGGGAGGGTCTCTCTCGACACAGGAGGGGCCCTCCAGCCCCCCCAAGGGCCGGTCTGTGTCCAGAGGGCAGCCAAGTTTCTCAGAGCACTTTCTCACAACTAAATTATTTTCTAGGGAACGCAGAGCGCCTCAGGAAGGTTAAAGAAAAGGTTTAAATGTCTACATTCTTTATAAAACACTATATTTGTATCAATGGTACTGTTTGTAATCTTTTTCAGTTGCATTTCTGTGCATGTGACTGAATCCAGCACCCTTGGTCCCTCTCCATGGGCAGCAGGGCCGGGACCCTCTGCTGGCACAAAGCCATAGAGGCCCAGGGGAAGGACCCCCCCCCGGGCCCTCCTGGGTGCCTGCTCTGGAGCGCAAGGGCTCTCTGATGCCCCTCCTGGCCCTTGTGCCAGTCCTGTGCTGGGCTGGGCCGGGTGCGTCGTTGTCTCCACTATGCTCAGGCCCCCGAAGGGGGTGTCCTGCTCGGGTGAGGCCTGGACCGCACATGCTTCACGTGGCAAAACCAGCATACAATCTATGCGAAGCCCACTCTGGTCCAGACCTGCCAGGGGTCAGCCTGACCCCCCCCCCCTTCCACCTGCCAGGGTTTCAGGGAACAGGCTGCGGCCTCCCTCCCCACCTTCCACTCTCGCCTTAATGCCACAGGTGGGCAGAGGGCTCCTGTCCCCCCTTGGCCCCCCAGTGCGGGGAAGCCCATCTCTGGGTGGGGTCATGGGGAGATCCGTGCCAGCCCCCCCACCCTTTCTCCTGGGCTCACCACCCCAGCAACCTTTCTAGTTTGTTTTTTAAAAATTTTTGTAGTGGGACCTCACTGGAATTTGCATCCTAAGGATCCCCCCCCCCACCTGGTGTCTGGCCTGGGACGGTCGGCCCGATGCTCTCCTGCAGCTCTCATGTCTATCGGTTGTATTACGTGTTCGTTTTTAATTTTATAAGGTTCTTTGCAGATCAAATCTGTATTATTTAATTCTGCTCTGTCTTAAAGCTGCTGATGGAGAGAACCATCAGTTTTTGTAAAATAAATTCTCTAGTACTCTGGAAATCTCAGCCTTCCTTTTTGGGGTGGGGGGGGGGTTGTGTGTGTGTTGTGTGTGTTGTGTGTGTCAAAGCTCTGGTTGGGAGGGATGGCCAGCCGCTCCCAGAGGGGCTCAATGCTAGGGTGGCCCATGGTCAGGGCGACTGGGGGACCCCGACCGAGGCCGGGGAGGGGCTACCATTCTTCCAATAGCCACCCCCCACCCAGTATTTGCCCTCCCAGTGTTGCGGGTGGGGCAGAGAGAGGCGTAGGCCGCGATTCTGACCACATTTAATGTACATAACAATCCAAGCACACAAAAGTTGCAGGCAATGGAACAACACAGCTACACAAGAGGTTGGCAGGGCAGAGCCCCCGCAGGCCTCCGACTGCTCCCAGGCACTGCTCCCTGGAGTAGCCCACCCACCCTACTTCAAGGCTGCCCTTTTAAAACTTTCTTCTCCCCCCTCCTTTAAAATCATAAGTGCCCCCCCTCAGCCTTGCAACAGCTTAGTGGTTGCCACCCCCCCCACCCACCCCCGTTGCTCTTGGCTCCCCCTCCCCCAGCCCAACCACAGTCCCGCCAGCTGGTCCCAACTCTCTTCAAAGGCCTTGCAAGTTGCTCCCATGGGCAGGAAGGGGGTCCATAGCCAGGACGCCCCCCCTCCCTCCCAGGCAGCCTCTGGACTTGCAAGCAAAGGCAAACAATTTAACATGCATCAGTCTGGAGGATGGAGCTTACCCCCCTCCCTCCAGGGCAGAGGGGCTGGTCTCTGCCCCCACCCCGGCGTATGGCTTTGTGTGGACTGGCCCCACTGGGGTGGCCTAGGTGGGGGCCAGGAGGCAGCAAATGTCAATCCCCGCTGCAGGGGCCCCGCCCAAATTCTGGGTGCCAGACCTCGATGCTCCTCTTAATCCTGGGTGGGGGCCCGGCACCGCTCCTGGGCATGGCCTGCAGTACAATTCCAGCCCCCCTCCGGGGGGGGGGCTTGAGGCTGGCGGGGGGGCGAGGCTGCAGCCTAGGTCAGGGTGATGTAGGCAGAGGCCTTCTCTTTCAGCTGCCGCAGGCACAGGTGGCAGCTCCAGCTCCCTGCAAGCCAAGGCAGCCGGAGGTCACAGCCAGGCCTCACCAGAGGGAGCCCCGCCCCGCTGCCTGTCCCTTACCTTCAGGGGGTTCGGCCATCGGTGGGCTCAGGCAGTACATATGGTAGCCACGGTCACAGTCATCGCAGAAGAGTAACTGGTCCTGGTGGGGAGGAAGGGGCCGCCACTGAGAGGCGCATCTGGGACCCTGCTCCAAGGGGCGGGGGAAGCCACCACCCCCCACGGCTGCCATGACCGAGCCTGCCGCCAGCCGAGGAAAGAGGCATGGAAGGGGCCATGGCAGGCAGCTCCGGGCAACCCTTCTGAGAAGCCGCAGCAGCAGCTGACGTACGTCATTTTCTGAAGTGCCACAGAGGCTGCAGCTTTTGCACTCGATGCACTGCCAGCGATAGGTCCGCACAGCGGCCGTCATGTTCACCGTGAACTGCAGGCACGACGGGTGCCCTGGGGGGGGGGAAAGAACCAGCAGCCCCTGAGATGGGCAGTGGCTCGACCTGCAAGGCTGGGCTCCCCCCCTCCCCCCGGAATGGCCTCCAAGGGCCAGCTGTCCAGCAGGGGCTTCTGGAAGAGCTTTGTGGGAGGAGGGGGACCACCGGCCTCGCACAGAGGGCACCCAAGGGCCAACGCTCCAGCCCAGACCCTGCGCCTTTCTCCACCCCTCACCAACAGAGGGCCTGTGGGCATCCTGCATGGACCGGGGTGCTCCTCCCCATGCGTCCAGGTGGTGCCTCTGAGCCACACAGGTGAGTCCTGCCACTGGGCATCCACACAACCGGCTCCCCTTGGTCATTGGCGGGGTTCAGAAGAGACCCATCCTGCCACGTACCCCATAAAAGGGTGGGGCATACTCCCCATGCTGAGCCAGGAAGACGCCAGGCCTTGCAGGGCTTTAGCAGCCCCGCTTCCTTGCCTGGTGTGGAGCCAACCTACCCGCTCCCTCCAAACCACGGGAGCAAAGTTTTGGGCTGCTGGGTCCCCGGAGACGCCTAACTCCGCGGCCGCATCCTGCGCGCAGGGGCCTTTGGGCCCGAGGCTCACCTGAGCGTCCGCAATCAGCGCAGGAGATTAAGTCCTCGGGGCAGCCGGTCTTCTTGGAGCCGCCTAGACAGAAATCACAATAACCATTTGGTATGACTGTCCCGTCCGGAGCTTTCTTAGCTGCAAAACAGCAAGGAGAGGTCGACATCAGGGGCGGGCCCGCACGCCCCCACGGAGAGGGGCTGCCACATCCAGCCGGCCACGCGCGCGCTCGCTCGCTCGCTCGCTCACTGCCAAACGGCTTCGGCCTCCTGCGCCCCTCGCCTCCCCTGGGCGCGTAGCAAGCGCCTGGCTGCGCCCTACAGAGACCCAAAGGGAGCAGGCCGGCACCCCTCTATGCCCAGCTCAGGCTGCCACCGGGAGCTGCCCTGCTCGGTGCGCGCAGGGCAAAAGAGGGCAATCGCGCAGCTGCCTCACGGACGCCGCCTGCGCGGCTGAGAAGCTGCTGCCCTCGGGGGCTCTTCCCTGCCGCTTTACGGAGGAGGATCCCGGAGCACGTGGGAGGCTGATTGGCCGCAGGACAGACGGGGAAGGGCTCGCCTCCTCTCACCCTCCCCGCACCTCTGGAGGAGCCCCTGAAGGGGAGGGGAGGGAGGCCGCACGGGGGTCCCAGGCAGACCCCACGGCCCCAAGCCTCCAGCCTCTCTCGGCGCTGCCGTGGGATTTACCTGTGTGCCTGCGCTGGTTCTCTGGGACCCAGTTCAGTTCTTTGTAAAACTCTAGAGAGAGCCGGAAATGGCAAGGAGAAAAGGAGAAGATGGAAATAAGCACAGGAGAGAAAAAATAAAGGAATATATTTGAGTTGAATCGGGGAACCAACCGCGGACCTCTGGCCTGTCTGGACGAGCAGATGAGCGAGCAGGGAAGCGCATCTCCCGAAGGGAAGAAGAAGAACGGGGGCGCCCTGGGGCGCGGCGGGGCGGGGCGGTGGGCGAGCACAAGAGGGGCGGGGGGCAGCTTTCGGCCGAAAAGCAACCCAGGCGATGCGAGCGAGCGAGTCCGCGACCGGCGCTGGGAGAGAGACAGGCAGGTCTCGGCCGAGGCGGGCGGGGGTCACCCAGCAGGCCCCCGGCCCCTTTTCTCCAGGGACGGCGGCTCCAAACAGCCCCTCCCCTCAACCTCCCGGCTGCTTTGTGCAGGCTTTGCTCCAGCGACGGCGCTGGTATCTCCATGGTAACCACCAAGACGGGGAGGGGATGCCTTTGTTAGGGAGGGGGAGGCCTCTTTCCCTCCCCCCCAACTCTCCTCAGGCCTGGGGAAGGGGTTCGGAGAGGGCTTCATCCGGCGAGCCCGCCTGCAGAGGCTTTGGCCGACCCCCTCCTCCCCAAAAGAAGCGGGGCTCCAATTTCTTCAGCCTTCTTAGAGGAAGAGCCCTTCCTCTTGCCGGCCCCTCCCTTCCCTGAAAACTCATCCACACACGCGCAACACACACACACACACACACACACACACACACACACACGCGCGCACAGAGAGAGAGAGAGAGAGTCAGGCCGAGAAACCTGAGCTCTGTTCTGAAGCTGTGCAGACATCTCTTTGCACACTCAGCCCTCAAGCTTTCCTGGGGAGGCAGAGGCTTCCACGGGCCTATATGTGCCAGCATGAATGCTCCCCCCACCCCCTTGCCTTTCCAGCTCCCTTTCCCCAACTAGCCTCGGTATCCCCCCCCCAGCTGCCCCCCCTCTCTTGGATAAACCCAAGCTGGAAATCTTCCACCTGCCAAGTTCGCCCACCGTGTTTCCATGGCAACTGCATCAGGGTGGGAGATGCTCAGAGCAGACCCCTCCTTCAGTGGCGGATGAGCAGGGGGGGGATTTCGGGGAGGGTGAGGTGTCTGCCTGTCTGGAATGTGCCAACTTTGGGAACCCAGAGCCTCTCCAGTCGCTGCACCTCCACAAAAGACAACACTTGCAGCTCCACTGGGCGGAGGATGCTTTTCTTGGGGGGTGAGGTGGCGTCCAGGGTGTTTCCCCCACCGGGGGGGTCTGTGTGCCTCTGCCCCCTTCAAGGCAAGGAGAGAAGGGCAGCAGGGATGGAGATTGGGCCGGGGGCTTTCCAGGGCGGCTGGCAGGACCTGGGGCTGAGAACGTCCCCATGCAAGGCAGGGACTGCAAATTGTGGCCCCTTCCCCAAGAGTTGTGCTGCTGTCCCGGGGGGGGGGGCTCCCTGGGAGACTCCCATCCTTTAAACCCGACTGGGGAGGCTGCATCCTGGCCTCTCCTTAGCACCCAGCCAGGCTGACTCCCGCCCCCCCCGACACACACACACAGCTCAAAGGGTTCCAGGCAGGGCGCAGCTCTGGCACAAAGGGCATGGGGGGGGGGGCACTCACGTTTGTGGTTGTTCTTGCGATGGAAGGGCAGGGTGTGCCGCTCCGGGCCCTCCTCGCCTTCCTCTTCCGCCAGGTGGGTATGTGTGTAGTGGTAGCTGAGTCCCGGGCGGTTCTTGTAGCGTTTCCCACAGACTGAAAAGCCCAGAAGGTTGCTGAGGAGGCACCCCAAAGAGGCTGGCACCCCAGGTGGCACCCCCAAAGTCCCCTTGCTTCTCCGCCCTCCTGGAAACAGCAGGCTCCTCCTCTCTCCCAGGTGAGGCTGCCAAGGGTGCCCCCGTCCCCCAGAAGGCCCTGAGGGGTCATCATTCTCCTGGCCCCCCTGCCCTGCCCCCACTTCCTTCCCCTGCAGCCTCAGGGACATCGGGTGGACATGGAGGCCCACGACAGAAGCCCCACATGACCCCCCCAACCCCCCCCCCGGCCCAGAAACCTCCCCCGGCCCTCCCAGAAGGAAACCGCACTCACTGTCACACACGTAGGGCTTGTCCCGGTCCTCCATCAGGGCCACCTCCGGCCTCTTCCTCAGCCCTCCGATCCCATAGGCCTGGGGGGGGGGGGGGGGGAGAAAGGCAGTGAGAGACTCCCGGGCTCTTAAATGGAAGCAACTTTCTAGACCTCATGAACTCTGATGGGGGGTCTGTGGGGGAAGAGGAGACATACTGTAGACCCTCCCTGCACAAGGGCCTCTCATTTGGGGAGGGGTCCCTGCCCCCCCCTTCAGCTGTGCTGTCACCCTCCCTGCTCTTTGACCAGAGGCTCCCTGGACTGTTCAGCTTCCGAGGCAGCTGAGTACCCTAAACTTTTATTTCTGGGATTTTGCTTTGAGGTCCGTGGGTGAGGGGGCCTCATTCTCTGCCTTCCACTGAGCCCTCCTCACAACCCAGGAGCTCGCAAGCCTGGAACTGCGGGCACCATGCCAGAGTCCCCCTGGCTGCTGACCGGGGTCTGTGCCAGACCAAGGGGCTCTGGGTCTCCCTGTAGCAGCCCCTGTTCTTCCTTGCCCCTCCTCCCCTCTGTGGCTCTTTGCCTGGGGTGGGGCTGGGGGGGCTGCCCTGGCTCCAGGAGCCCCAAAGGCAACCGGGGCGGAAGGCCTTGGACAGCTGAGGCCCTCCCCAAGCAGGCCCTCTGCCTCCTGGTTGGAAGGCCTGGAGTTAGACTGCCCCTGTTGCTGGAGGTTCTGCGACTGGTGGACGAGGGTCTCTCTTTCGACCCTGCCCCCAAACAGTCAGAAGCCAAGCGAGCTTTTCCCTCCAACTTGCTCCTTGGTGAAGATTGCATTTCCTAAGATGCAGGAAGAAAATGTGTTGGTTTTGTGAGCTGGACGTGGGCAATTCACTGGCGCTGAAGCCTGGGGGGCGGGGAGGGCTCAGGTGGGGCTTCATACTTCCTTGTCAGTGGCCAAAGGGGCCCAGGGGAGGCCGGCCTCACCTTGCTCTTGGCCTTGTTCTTCCGCCGGGGGGCGTCTTCCTCCAAGTCTTCCGGGTCCAAATCATGCAGGAATTCGCCAAGAGGAGCCTTCTGCGAGAAAGGGGAGGGGGCGCATCACAGGCTGCTCCCCGCCCCACCCACCCACCCACCCCCGGGCCCGGAGGAGGCTAAGCTGAAGGGCCTGCACACACTGGAACCAGGAAGCTTCCCCAGACAGAGGCTGGGCTGGGCTGGTGGGGAAACCGCAAGGAGGCCACCCAGATTCTTCCCTCCTCTGGAGGGCCTGGAGGGGGAGGGGTAGGCCCTCCCCCGCCCTCACCGGGCAGTCTAAGGTCAGCTCTTCCTCCTTCAGCTCCGGCTTCTTATCTCCCGTCTCCGCGCAGAGCAGGGCCTCCAGGACGGGGCCTTCTGGGAGAGAGGCCTCCTTCTTCAGGGGGGGCTCACAATCTGGGGGGAGAGCAGAGGATGGGTCAGGCAGGAGGAGCCCCTCCCCTGGTCTTCCTTGCAGCTTTCAGGCACTACCGCCCCCTCCCCCGCAGGCCCGGCAGGGAGATGCTTCGCATCCAGAAGCTCCTGCCCAGAGGTGGGATTCACATTTTTTTACTACCGGCTCTGTGGGTGTGGCCTGGTGGGCGTGGCAGGGGACGGAGGCTGTAAAACCTCCAGTCAGAGGCGGGATTGGCCGGTTCTCTGAACTACTCAAAATGTCCACTTCCGGCTCTCCAGAACCGGTCAGAACTTGCTGAATCCCACCTCTGCTCTGGCCCCTCCCTCTTCCAAGGGCATCATCCTCGCCCTCCCCACCCACACCTCTTCCCCAAGGGCTTGACCTGCCCTGTCCCCTCCCCCAGACCCTCTCCCAACAAGCTGGACCCCCCACCCATGGCTTGTCCAGGGCTTTGCAAGCCCTGAGGGTCATTTCAACCGGTGCCCAATGGGAGGCCAGAGACCGCAGGCAGCAATTTCTCCTTGAAAGTTGTGAGGAAGGCAACTGTTCCCGATGGCCTCCTCACTGCAGCTGTTTTAATTTTGTTTTGCTTCCCGGAGCTCCTTCTGAGGGACGGGCAGCTCCGTAAGTAAGTTTGTTTAATAAGCAAATAATCTGCCCACCTACCTGGCAAGCGCTTGATGTGTCTTTCCATAAACCCTGATTCAAAGCCAAGTTCTGATCTGGTCTTTCTAGTTCCCCATTTAGTTCCCAAATTGGGTCTGTTTTATTGGCAACTGGCATCTTTCGCCGCCACCCCCCGGAATCCCAGCAGCCATTATTTGCCAGGGAGCTGCAGAGAAAGGCCACTCGGGACCAGGCACCTGTCCAGGGCAACGCCCCCCGAGCTCCTTACCAATCTTGAACTCACAGGGCCGCAGCCGGGGGTCCTCCAGGATGTTCAACCGCCGCCTCTTCCGCCAGCAGCGAGCCGGGTAGGTGTAGATCTGACCAGGTGCCAGGCCTGCAGGAGAGGCGGGGTGAATCACCCACAATCTTTCCTCAATTTGGCTGGGAAAGTAGGGGGCAATCCTCCCTCCCCGGCACCTGAAGGTTGGCAGAGCAGCCTCATGCATCTGAGGGGAAGCTGAAGGGCAGATGGATTGCTGTGCCCTCCTGGCATGGCATTTGGCATGGGGGGGGTGCCTTAAAGGCAGGCTTCATTTCTCTCTGCCCTTATTCCAACAATGAACTCAGCCCATCCTGATGCCCGGGGGACTCAGGAAGCAGAACTGACCCCCCCACCCCAGGGGAGATGCCCACCTATGGGCTCCTAGTCCTCATGAAGTCAGAGTTTGTGCTTCTCTCCCCCCCCCCCCCAAGCTAGACACTCGGCTCTTCTGGACCCTGGGGAAGAGTCAGTACTACGTACAGTGCCCAGCGGGCATGTCCGCACCTGGGCCCCGGTGGGTCTTCTCCATCCAGATGTAGCAGTTGTTCTGAGCGACCCCTGTCTGCGAGTCCAGGAACGGCAGGCGCATGCTGCGCTCGGCGCACAGGCGGGCGTTATAACTACGGCAGTGCTCGATGGCTTCTCGGTAGAAATCCTCGCCCAGGCTGCAGAAGAAGACCGGGCCCTCAGCCAGCACGCTTCGGTCGCTCCGGTCGCCCAGCGCGGCTCATACAGAGCTGCCAGGAGCCGGGAAAGCGGCTCCAGGGATTCCCCTGAGAGGCTGGAGAAAGCCACCGCCGGCTACAGCGTGGAGGGACCCCGCGCCCCTAGAGGCGGCCGGCATGGGACCCCCCGCCCCCTCCCCCCGTCCAGGAAAAACAGCGCTGGTCCCCAAGGGGAAGAGGGATGGCCACGGCTGGGCCGGGACCCAAGGGCTGAGGAGGAGCAGACCGTTTGCCCCTGGAAGAGCCCCCTCCCCTGGGAAAGCAGCCCGGGAGACCCCTCCCAGAGGGGCTCCGGAGACTTTGGTCCTGGCCCGGCAACGTCCCGGCTCGAAGGCACCAGCTGGGGCACGGCATCAAACCGGCCTCTGCCCATCTGCTGGCCCGGCCCAGGAGCGAACGGGATGCGGGATGCCTTCAGGTCCTCCCACGGGAGGCTGAGCAACTCCGCACCGAACAATGGGGGAAAGAGGAGTAGCGGACCCCACCCCTGCAGCCGGGCCGCCTGCTGCTTCGGCTCGCCGTCGCGTCCTGGGGGTGGTGGTGGGGAGAGCCCCGGCCGGCACCTGTTTCCTCGGGCACCCCTGTGCCGCTGACCCTCATGCAACACGCGTGGCTACGGACCTCCACGCGGGACATCGGGAAGGACGCCGAACCCCAGCCCACGCTGGTGCCGATCCGCCGAACGCGCAGTCCCATCCCCGCGGGAGCCTCTCTCAGATGCCTCCCACCCCTTCCAGCCCCAAGTGCCCTCCCCGTGCCCATCTGTACGGCCAGCAACCAGGCAGACCGAGCCCCCCCCCCCCCCCACCTGCCCCTCCCCCTCTCGCCAAGAGCAGCTGCCGGAACGGCTGAGCCCCCGCCGCGCGAGGGAGGGGAGGGGAGGGAGACTCCAGCCATCCCCTCCCCCCCATTTTGCATCCTTGCCCCTCGTGCCTGCCGGGGAATCGTGCCACCCCACCCCCCCAGATGTGGGGCACTCACCATTTGATAGACTTGTGCACAGCTGTGGCCATTTTGATACGGGAGGAAAATGCCTCACCCAGCCTGGCTGGGCTGGTGGGAGAAGCCACGGATTCCCCCCTTTCTTTTCTCTCTTTCTTTTTCTTTTTCCC
>NW_020769478.1:388867-439799 GCF_900518735.1 Pseudonaja textilis | reverse complement strand
CTGACACGACCTGCTGAAATGGCCGACGGTCAGCCTTCCCAAGCGTGTTGTGGGACCTCTGATCCCTGGGAGGGGAACTGGCTTCATGGATGGGGCGCCACTCAAAGACCAAAGAGGCGTTTTGGGATGCAACCTCCGCCCCCCCCCCCCCCCCCCCCCCCCCCGGGCACATTCAGCCTGAAGGAGGGGAAACCCCGCTCAGCACTGATGGGGCCCAGCATGAACTATGATTCTGTGTGGCCATCTGACCGCCCCCCCCCCACTAACAAAGGCCGAATTAAGAAAAAGACAAAGAAGAAAGCTGCAAACGGGGCTTAAGTCCCCTGCAATCGCACTGCTCAGAGCCCGGGACATGCGCAGCCTCTGGTCTGGCCAGAGCTCTCCTTGGACATCTGGCCCCTCACCGCTTTCAGCTTCTTCACTGCCTCTTCGCACACCTGCATCCCTCGGGACTCCTCCACTTCCACGTAGCCCAGGTACTGTGGGGAGGGAGGGAGGGAAGGAAGGAAGGAAGGAGGAGCGGTCAGCAGGCAGGACCTGACCTTTGTGCCACGGAAGTGAGAGAGCAGCAGGAGCCACGTTGTGTGGTGCCCAGGATGCTCAGAATCTGACCACCCCCACTGCTGGGCGAGGCGCAAATCGAGGGGACCCAGCGCAGGCTCAATCACCAGGGCTGCCCCCAAAAGGCGCTGGCCAGGGCCTTAACGGGCCTGCGGAAAGGCGCTGGGGCAAGCCCAAGAAGGAGAGGGGCGGTCACTCACCCGCACCGGGAAGCTGCAGCGCCCCTTACGTACCGCCTCCTCATCGGCCTGCCACTGGTGGGGGCGGCTGGCCTCGGGCACGTAGGATGGTTTCTTGCGCCGGAGACTCTGCCGCAGTTTGTTCATTGTTCACCCCTGCCGGGCCTGAGGTGGGAGAGGGCAGGTGAGCCCAGCTGCCCTCCAGGGAAGGAGCCGCGCACAGCCCTGGCAGGCAGGCCCAGGCCTCAGCGAGACTCTCCTTCTGGTGCCCAGGAGGGTCGGCCTCTGGCAGGATCGCCCTGGTCTGCCCAGGAAACTCCGAACCAGCCTTTCCTCATCAGGACGTCAGAAACGGGGGTGGCCTATTCTCTGGCCGGGGGAGGGGCGGAGATGCTCCAAAGTTCACCCTGATCTGGTGGCTAAAGTCCTCGGGGCAGCCCCCCGCCCTGGGCCTCCCACCTGATGTCCCTCAGCCCTAATCGGAGGTGGTCTTCCCAGGAAAGGGGGTGCCGGGCATCGCAGAGCCCACCTCCGGGCGCTGCTCCTCGGGCTTCCTGAGGCCCAGCCAGGTGGGGACAGAGTTCAGCTGCAGAGCGGAGGAGACCCTTCCCCTCCTCCCAGGGCTGCAGCCTCCTGGGAAGCTCCTGGCATTGCAAGATGTCTCCTCCGACACCTCCCAGCCCATTGGGGCGCGGGGGGGGGGGGGGGGGGGGGGGGGGGGGCGTCGTGGGGGGGGGGGGGGGGGGGGGGGGGGGGGGGTGAGGCCTTGTTTAGAGATGGCCTTTTAGCAAAGTCAAACTTTTCCATGCAACAGCTGCCCCGGAGCTGGTGGGAACAAAAGGGCAACACGGAGGGCCCCTCCCCACGTCAGGCGAGCAGCTGCCCCTGAGTGGCTCGGGGGGTCCCTCAACAGCTGTGCGTGTCCCGGCCCTCCGCCCTCTTCCACATCCAGCACACCAGCTGCACCAGGGCTGGGCAAACATTTGGCCAGGAGGGACATGTTTCCTCAGCTGCCACCAGGCTGCCCCCCCCACCCCGGCCAGGGGAGGCCTGGCACCCCCGAGCGAGTGGCTGAAGGGTTTGCAGGCCCTGATGGGGGGGCAGGGGGGACTCATTCCCAGGAGGGCGGGAGAGGGAGCTGCTCTGCCTGCCCAGAGAGAGAGACGGGCGGGGGGGGGGGGGGGGCCCCCCCGGGGGGGGGGGGGGGGGGGCAGGACCCGGGGGGGGGGGGGGGGGGGGCTGCCCCTCCCGCCCGGGGGGGGGGGGGGGGGGGGGGGGGGGAGATCCTCCCTGGGGACCAGGACCAGGGCAGAAGGTCCCGGGGGTCTCTCGGAGGAATCCTGCTCTTGGCTGCTCGAGGAGGGGGAAGCAGGAGGGGCCCTTTCCAGGCCTGCCTGCTGCTTGTCCCCGCCCAGAAGAGCTTATGGCTTCCTGCCTCTCCTGCACCAGAGAGCAGCCTGTTTGTGGGGGTGTGATGGTGGGGTGGGGCTGGGTGAGCTCTAGGGAGCTTCTGACGGAAAGAGGCCTGGGAGCCCGGTGGGCTTCTGTTGCACTTCCGGGCTGGGTCAGGGAAGAAGGTGGCCAGTTGTGAGGGGGGGGGTGCCTGAGAACCGCCGGACCCAGCAGATGCCCATGTGGGGGTGGGGGTGGAGGTCTCCTCTAGGGCAGGCCGACCCTGAGGAACCTGAGACAGGCAGGCACAGCACCTCCGAATCCAACGTTGACTACATTTGTACAACCTGCTTCCTGAGTCAATCTGTTTTGGGGGGTTGGTCAACTGTTGAACCTCACTAATGGGGGGCCACTTGCATAAGTAACCCCCCCCCCAAGTAACAAGGTGAGCCTAGCCTTGTGTGCAAGTGCAGCTGCAGGCTGAGCCGACATGCTTGTGCTGGGGTCCCTGTGCGGAGGCTGCCTCTCCAGGAGACACGGGCCCTCTTTCCATCACTCCTCCCCTCCGGCCCGAGGCCCGCCCCATGGCAATGCCCAACTCAGGGCAGAAGCAGCAGCCCAGGGTAGGACAGCCGGACGCTGGTTTCTCTCAGCTGCACACAGAGCTGCCTGTGTGAAACTGCATGTTGCTCTAAAAATAGGTGGGCACAACTGCCCTCCCTCCCTCCCTCCCCCTCCCGCTGCCCCCCGGTTTCTTAGCCAGACCACAGCGCTGCTGGCCGCTTTCCCCAAGGGGAGCCGAGGGAGGGCGGGGTCTTCTCCAGGCCATCCTGGGTTGGTGCCCCCGTTTGTCTGGAGCGCATCTTGGAACACATCAGGTGATACCTTTGGCATTGGCAGTGCAGAGAGGGCAGGTGTGACCCAAATGAGCAGGTCTCCCCCATAGGGCTCGTGGGCTTCCAGGGAGACCAGCTGGCCCTGCCCTGCCCCACTCCAGCCTCCTGGGCCCCGGTCAGGGTTCCTCTCTCCCTCCCAGGATTTCGCTCAGCTGCAGCTGGGAAAGGCTCATCCAGCTGGGGAGGCTTTGGGGCCACCCAGGCTTCCTCCGGGAAAACGCTGGAAGGGCCTGGCAGAGCGGCCAGGAGGACGGGAAGGGCCTGCGTGGACCTGTTCCGTGGGCTGCCCGTGCGTGGGCCTTTCCATGGTGGGTCTGCAGTGTCAGGAATGAAAAAGGGCCAAGGACCCCAAAGGTGCCCCCGGACCCTCTGGCTGCCACCTCCTCAGGCCAAGGCCCGGAGACAGCACCCCAGTGGGCAGCCGGCCCCGCTCAGCAGGAGCCCAGGGAGGATCCCGAGCAGGAGGATATGCAATGAGCAGGTGTCCTCTGAGCAACATGCAGAGTGCAGAAAGCATTCCTTCCCCAAGGATGACTCCCCCCACTCAATATAGATTATGGGAGCATTGCCTTTGGGGGGGACAGAGAAACCAGGCCTCTGCCTGTGCAGCCCCCAAGAAAGGCCCCCCTGTGGGCGGGAGGTGCCCTTCATCAGAACCGCTGGAGCTTTGCTGGGGAAGGAATAGGAAGGAGCCGCCCTGCTGGGTCCAGCGCAAGAACATTCTGGAGTCTTCACTTGCGCAGGGAGGGGCTCCCTGGGTGGTGGCCCCCTCCAAGGCCTGGCAGCCTCTTCTGGAACTCTAGTCACTCTCCTGTGCAACCCCTTCCCTTGAAACGATGGGTGTGGGGGGGGGCTATGCTACCTGGCTTCCTCCATGGCTGTTTTCCAAAGTGGGGCTCCCCCAAATTCACCTGACTCCCCGCCCCATTTTGGCCAGTCCCTGAGGCAGCTTCATTTCCTCCAAGGCTGACCGCAAGGGAGCCCGCCAGGGAGACTCCCCCCACCCCCCCCCGCCGCCTTTGAACATGTCATGGGCCCCCCCCGGGGAAGGGGGCCGTGGGGGGGGGCCCCTGAAAAGAGCCCGGGGGGGGGGGGGGGGGGGCCGGGGCAGCAAGTGGGACTCCCTGTGGGAGGCAGGAGGTGGAGGGAGAGGCGGGGCTTGTCTTCCTGGAGCCCAGCTGGAGGTGGGCCTTCCCCAGGCAAACTCTGGGAGATGGGAGATGGGGGGTGGGGAGGTGGGGGCTAAACTGCAGCCTCCCAGCCTCTCTGCAAAGGGGTCGTTGTGGGGAAGCCCATCTCAGAATGTATGACCCGCACCCCAATTTCTTGTCAACACCCACATACACACACACAGCGCCATTCCTGGAAGTTCCCAGCAATGCAAGGCGAGCAGCATCCTGCGCGCCCCCCCCCCAAAACCTTGCGAGCCTGGCGGGGAACTCAGTGGCCCGCTCTCAGAAAGGGAGGCGGGGAGGGCAGGGCGAAAAGTTTCCCCCGCTGGGGAGGCAGCTCCATCCGACCCCCTCGGCGCGGGGGAGGAGGATGGCGGGCGCTCGAGGAGCCGGAACGCTGGGTGGGGCAGCCGGGCGAAGGCAGGAGGATGCTGAAGCTTCCCGGCCAGCCTGAGGTGTGGCGGGGCGAAGGACCGGGGGGGGGGGGGCGCATCGGACAACCTGCCCCCGCCTCGCAGTGATGGAAGCCCAGCCCTTCCCGGCGCGCCCGCTGGAGAGCGGCTGGGCGGAGGCGCGGGGGCGTCGGGATGCGATTCCTGCCCCCTCCCGCGACTCCCTTTGGGCAACCCGGAAAGGGTTGCTCTCCGTGGAAGGCCGCCAAGGGCCGGGGAGGCTGCTTTGGGTTCTTGAGCGGGGCTCGGGTGACGGTGAAGGCAGAGAGAGACCCTCCCCAGGCCGTCCCCGCCAGCGGGCAGCTCCGGCTGCTGCTGGCCGGCGCGGCCGCGTCCTCACCTGGGTGCGGGAGCGGCGATCCTCTTCCCGACTCGGCATCCAAGGAGCGAGGCAGGGCCCGATGCCGCCCCTGCTGTTCCGTCCGCCCGCGGACTCCGCTTCGTCTCTGCCGCCGCCGCCGCCGCCGCCGCCCGCCCGCGCCTCCCGCCTGGCCACGCCCCGGGGCCGGAGGATGCAAGGCCGCGCCCCCTCCCCGCCTGCCTCGGCCCGGCCCGGCTCCTGCCCGCTTGGAGCGGCTCCCTGCAAAAGGACGCGCCGGAAAGAAACCGGCGTCGCGTTGTACCTGCTTGCCGCGCCTCTGCCTTCCAGCGACGGCGAGAGCCAAGAAATGGCCAGGCCGGCATCCCCGCGCCGGAGAGGACGAGCGAGCCGGCGGCCCAAAGAAGAGGCAGCGGGGAGGCGCCGTTGTCCTGGAGCGGGTCTGGTGGGCGGGAGTCCCCGCTTCGGGGAAGGGGACCAGTCGTGCTCAAGCGAGCTGGCTGCGGGGCTGGGAGAGCGCGACGGGGACCTTCTCCTCCCCCCGGCAGGGATCTAGGAGAGCAAGGGATCACAACGCTCCCCTTTCACACACCCCTCGCAGTGGAAAAACGCCCCCCATCCCGTCGCGGTTTCTTTTCCGGGAAGGGCAGCTTCAACGAAATCCAGCTGGGCTGGGCTGGGCTGGGCGCGGGCCGCCTCCACAAGGAAAACCACTTCCCGAGGGGCTTCACGGGGCCCCCAGAAAGCGGGCCCTTCTCTAACCTTAGGGCGGGGGCGGCTCTGCTTAGACAGCAGGGAAGGGCTCCCCTCCCAGCGCCCTTTGGGTCAGGAGGAAACATGCTGGGAAAACGCAGCAAAGAAACAGGAGCCAGGAATTGATCCTGGAAGTTGGCCCTGGCTGGCTGTGCTGACTCGGGATCGTCCTTGGCCCGCTGGCGGTGGAAGGAAGCGGTGGGAAGGGGCTGCTCCCGAGAGGGCCACTCTACCTGCAGACCTGACCAAAACAACTTCCTGGAGAAGGAGTTCGGGCTGTGGTCTGGCTTCAGAGCCCCCTGGAAGGCTTGGATGGGGCATGGTCCTGAGATGGCCTTGCAGGGCTTCCTGATGACCTCTGGTGGAGCCAGGGCGGGGGTGGGGCGGCCAGCCTGGTTCTCTGTGCTGGCTCAGCAGCTTTGGAGGCCTTTGCCCATGTTCTAGTGCTGGTGGGTTTCGGAGCCAGGGACCTGGACTTCCTCCTCCTCCTCCATGATTGGAGCACGCCAAGAGGGCTCAGTCCCTCCCATGTCCTGCTCAACAGCTACCTAAGGCTGCTGATCAAGATTCTCTCTCGGTTGGAGGCCAGGTATCCTCAGGATGCTGCCCAATGATAACCTCTTCAGCTAGGGTATCTGGCTGCTGCCAAGGGCTCCTCCCAGGGCTTGGAGGTGGGTGAACTCAACTCCCAGATGATGATTGGCTGTGAGTGTTGGACCAACCTTTGTCCTGAATCGGGTCCTACTTCCCCCTTTGGGGGACTTCATGGACCTGCAGCTCCTGAGAGCAGCTGTGGCCATCCGTTCACTGAATGCACCAGTGCTGGAGTGGGTGATCCTTCAGACTGTCACTCAAACGTCAATCCCCTTGCATTCAGACAGTTGTAATGTCTTGCCTTGAAGGGCACGTTGCCCTGGCCTTCCCAGGCCTGCCTGCATTGCACAACAGCTCCCTAAGCTGTAATGGTTACCTGGGGGCATCCTGGCCTCGCTCTGGCCTTATTCCAAGGGACCCAGAAAAGCTGGCTCTCCCCGCAGGCCTCACTTGGGCAACAGGCCACTTGCAGGGATTATTGGTTTGCAAGAATGACCTGTATATCGTTCAAAATTCTGGATTTGTATTGTATTTTTTACATTTATATTATCCGAGTCATGATGTGTTGGGCAAAAAGAAGGAATTTACCCTTGGAGGCCACATTTTGGACAAGATTTATGAATTTCTTCCTTGGGCAAAGGCCTCCTTTGGAAAAAGGCTCCATAACAGACAGAAAGTTCAGAGAGGGGGGCAGCCCAGAGAACATCCCCTTGCTTAAATCCTGCACCCAGGAGTAGGTGGGGCTTACCCAGCGGGGGATTAGCAGGGAATGGAGAGGATTAACAGGCTGGAAAGGAAGAGCCTCCGAGGGGAGCGGGATGTGGCTCTTAAGAGGCCTCCCGTAAGTGTCCTCCCGTATTTCAGCTTTCTTAGAGAAGAGCGGCTTGGAGCCTGGAGCAGGTACTTGGAAGGAAGATTAAGAACAGCGAGACCTTGGAACTTAGGTGCCGTTCTGCAATCTCTCCAGACACCCCTCCCCCTTCAGCCTCTCTCTAAAGTTGTGCAGAGGACCAGCCCACTGAACGGGCCAAAACAGACACCCGGAAACCCTGTCCAGGCTGTGGAAGGTCCAAGAGAGAAAACCCACCAAAGGTTCCATGGAGTATTTGCCCAGAATGTCTTTTGAAGCACTTTACCGCCATTCAGGAGCTTCCGAAGGCCGGGCAGAGTCAAGGACGGCCTTCCCGTGATGAGGGCTAATGGATGCTGGCCTCAAGCCTCAGCAAACCCCCCTCAGCTTCCTTGGGAGGTGGATCTGCGTACTTGAGGGCTCCTTTAAGGAGCGATGCCAAAAAGTGCGCAGGGCCAGTCCAGAGAATGCCAAACTGCTCATAATTTGGGGAGGGGGAATCACACTCCGGCCAGTGAAGAGGGGCATTCTGCCCCTCTGGAAAGGCCCACAGCCCCCTGACCAGAAGAGGCTTGGATGCCTCCAAGGCTGAGCAAGTGAAGAGGCAGCCTGGGCCGAGGCTCCAGTTGTTCTCCCTCCCTGGAACTGCCCCTTGGAGGGGGGGGGGGCAGAATATGCTCCCTGCTGTATCGACCCCTGCCGTGCCCCCAATCCGCTCCCCATCGACCGACCCGCCTTGTTTGTGGCCAGGCTTCACGGCCAGCCTGTTTAGCAGTCAGCGGTGGGGGTGAACCAGGCGCTTCCAGTCGCCGTGCAGTGGAAACCGCGGGGGCTCTTGGGAAGAGGGGTGCCGTCTCCCACCAAGCCTCCTCAAGCACAGTGGGGAGCCCCCCCTTGGCCAGCCTGCCCCCCACCCCCCCAAGTGGGAAGTTCCCAGGGAGCAGAGGAGCGTTGGGGACAGCCCGGGTCAGCCATGCAGCAGCCATCTGGGGGGCAGCGCCTATTCCCCCCTAGAAAGCCCCCCCCCGTTGATTTCCAAGCCCTTCTCGCTTTCCCCCAAAGGCCTGAGCAGAAGCCCCGCCCAGTCCTGGCTTGCAAGGTCCCACAACCCAGGTTAAAGCACCTGGCAGGAAACCATCATTCCCAGCCAACTCGGGGGACACACCGCCTTCCCCGGAGATCTCGTGCTCTGGCCGGGGCAGATCCGGGATGGCTGAGCTGAGCCGCCTAGTTGCAGATGGCCGGAAACTTCCCCCAAGGGGCCTCCTGGTTCTTTGGGCCGACCTGCTTGTGGCTGCTACCTTTCCTCATCCTCACAAGCAGCAATTTCAAGGATGAAGAAGACGACGACACCGATCAGATTTTTCCCGGGGAACGAATGATCGATGTATGCTGAATGGACAGGGAAGAGGAACCGGATTGAGTTCTTCTATATTTATTTATACAGTTCTGAACTGGACTTTTCAAAGGCTACAGAACTGACAGACCCTCGACCGCAAGAGCAGCAGCTCTCCAGCAGAAGTGGAGGCAGCAAAGGCACCTTACTGGCCCCGGATCGGGCAAATGCCACCCGGCTCCTTGGCCTAAAAATGCCACCCGGCAGCACCTGCCAGGAGCGCCTGGAGAGGCCCTTCCCCCCGAAAGGGCCTGCCTGCCCGACCCAGGCTCTGAACATTGGCCACACGGACAGGCGGAAGGCCGCTCTCCCTGCTGGGAGTCTGGGGCGGACTGGGGGGGGGCGGGGGCGGGGGGCAAGGGGAGCCATGGACCATCAGCTCCTACTTCCCCTCCTGACCAGCAGCTGGGCCACTCTGGACCTGCCTCCCAGCCCAACCAGGCCGCCCCCTCCAAGGGGCAGGTATGTCAGGTTACTCCCCCCTTCTCACTGCTCTCCGTGATACTCAAAACCGGGGCCCAAAGGAGAGAGGTGCAGGAAGGCTGCTCAGCCACAGTCTCCGAGACGGCCAGTTCTCTCTACTCCGGCTCCTGGGCAGCCTTCCACAAACCCCGAGGTCACGTGGAGCCCCACAAGAGAGAGAAACTGGCAGGCAGGCAGGGGAAGGGAAGGGCTCTCATCCAAGGCAAGGCGGCTCCCCCGCCACCCCCACTGTGAGTTGGGGGCCTTCCAGGCCTCAGCCCCTCCCTGGTACTCCTGCAAGGGAGCCATCAGCACCTCCGGCAGGGCAGCCTGGACAAGCATCTGACAGCCAAGGCCAGCCTGAGCCACAAAAGGCTGTTTTCCCTTGGCAGCCCGGGAGTTAGGTGCCTTTTCCCTCTGGGGCAACCAACAGACCCCCAGCCGCCCTCGCCCCCCGTTGCCGGTGCCCTCCCCACAGAAACGCAGCAGAGAGAAGGCAGCCTTCCTGCACCCGCAGCAGCCGGGTTCCCTGGGGGAGGAAGGCAGGTTCCAGGCCCAGGGACGGGACGGGAGACCCACCCTCTTCTCTTCACCCCTTCCAGGGAGGAGCAGCTGGTCCCTCAGCTCAGTGCCGAGGCAGCCAGGCTACCCTCAGCCCAGCCTAGAAGGGCTCTCCCGGCCTGTGTACTGGCTGTAGGCCTCTTCGAACATCTCCCGGCAGGGCACGGCGGCAGCGAGACGGGCGCAGAGGAGGAAGGTGCCGGCCATCTTGCGGTGCAGGGAGTAGCTCTCCTCCGGAGGCGGGCACAGGCGGTGCTTCAGCATCACGGGGATCAGGTCCTGGACGCAGCGGGTCGTGTCCTGGGTGCCGAAGTCAAAGGGCCCCGGTGTGGAGAAGACCTTGCCCAGGAGCATCACTGCCTCCACGTGGGCCTCCTCAAAGACCTGCAAGGAGGGGCGGGGGGGGGCAGCTACAGTCAGCCCCCCAGGCAGCCTCCCTGCCTCCCCACAGGGCTGCCTGTGAGCTCCTCGGGCACAGCTGCCTCCCCAAAAGCCCTTTTAAAGCCAGGCCTCCCATTCCTTCCCGCTGCCGAACTCGCCTTGCTTTCGAATCCGGTCAGGAATCCCAGGTCCTTGGATTTGCGAAGCACTTTCTCCCTGTCGCCATCGGCCGCGGCTCTCACCACCTGGGGGCAGGGGACGGCCTTCAGACCCTCCGTGCTCTCCTCCCGCTGCCCATCTCCACTTCCTGAACCAACCTTCCCCCAGTGGGCTCCTTACCCACCCGCACCATGAAGTGCGGGGTGTGTGTGTGTGTGTGTGTCCAGGGAGGGGCCTGCCCTGCTCCCCTCCCCGAGGCTGCCGCAATCGGCCAGCCTGGGCAGAAACCGGGGACTTGCCTCAATGTAGAGGTCAGTGAACTCCTTGCGAAAATCCCGACTCGCTCCAAAGTCCAGCAAGGTGACCTGCAAGGAAGGCGAGGCTGAGGGCCACAGCAGCAACCGTTAAGAGTCTTCCCCCCCACGGAAAGGCTGCTGTCCACACGGCCCGGCTGGAGTCGAGGGAAGGCTCACTTTGTGTCTCTCAGCGTCATAGAAGAAGTTAGCCCAGTTCGGGTCCGTCTGCATGAACCGGAATTCGAAGAGCTCACGGAGGCAGAGACGGAGGATCTGCGAGCAGATCTGGGGGAGGAAGAGAGGCCGCTGGTGGGTCACGGGCAGGGGGGTATTGGGTCTCCAAGGGGAGACTCTGCCGCTTGGATCCCAGCAGCCCTCACCTCGTTGCGAGCCTCCTGGTCCAAGTCCTGGCACTGGTCCAGTGGGACGCCCCCCACCAGCTCCATGGACAGCACCCGCCGGGTGGACAGCTCGTCCACCACCCCCGGCACCTCGAAGAAAGGGTCGCCTTCCAGAAGCCGCCTGGCGAAAGAGAGGCCTGTTGGGACCCCTGCCCGAGCCCCTCCCTGGGCAACGCTCCCCACGGAGTCTCCGGGGGCCAAGAAGCCAGGGGGAAACCCCACGCAAGCGTGGGTGGTTAGCCGGGTGTCGCAAGGCCGCTGGACCAAGGACGCCCCCCCCGCCCCCCATGGCAACCGCCTACCTGAACCTCTTGCTGCTGCTGGCTTCCCGCTGGTAGTCGCACTCCCTCTCCAGCTCCTCCTGAAGGACCTGCAGGGTGTTGCCTGCAAAGAGGCCTGGCAAAGGAAGGTCGGAGGGCTGCCCAGCTTTGCCTTCTGCCCTTCCCAATGCCCTCCCCCTCCTGGCTCCTCAAAATGGCGAGCGCCTTCCTTGCAGGGGCACGAGGCTCACAGCAGCCACAATTTTCAGGGCCACAGCTGAGCTTCTGGGAGCTCTTCCTCCTCCCAATTCTCATGCCAGTCAGAAGCCCGAGAAATGTATCACAAGCTACGCCTTTCCCCCTTACCTGCCGGAAACATTGTGCTCATCCTGAGTACCGACAAAAGGTTGTCTACATCGCTCTGGATGCTCTGGGCAATGCCAGGATACTGCAAGGATGAGGGTTGGAGGCAGAGCAGGGGTTAGAACTGGGGCAGGACAGGGCACCCCACGATGGTTCCCACCTCTTCCCATTGTCCTGACCTGGATCTTCATTGCCACCTCCGTCCCATCCTTCAGCACCCCAAGGTGCACCTGCCCCACAGAGGCAGCTGCAAAGGGCTGTTCGTCGAAGGAGGCCACCCGCTCACGCCAGTCGGTGCCCAGTTCTTCGGACAGCACCCCCTGGAAGGAGAGAATCCCACAGATGGGGGAGGGGGGACTGAAGGGCAGCCAGCCAGCAGCCAGCTACATCGACGGTTGCCCAGGCAGACCTGTCCTGTGCAGAGTCCCAAGGCCACCAGACTCAGCAGCTGCCACTGCCCTCGATCCTGTCCCACCACTTGCAACTTCCCAAGGGCTTAAAACTGACACGCCCCCCCCAAACTCCACGTCAGCAACACACCATCATCTGCGAGGGTGGCATGAAATCCGCACTCTGCCGGACACGCTCGAAGATCTGCTGCAGCTGGGGGCTGAGGAAGTAGTTGTCTGTGGGGAGACTGGAGGGTTACTGGGGCGCTGATCCCCAAACCCACCTGCCACAAAGTTTGTAAGAGATGGCAAGAAATAATAGCTTGCTAAATACGGAGTGACAGGGAAGCAGAAAGCAGTCAGTGCATTCACCCCCCCACCCCACGACGCATGGGTCAGAGAAGTGCCAGCTGGGCACAGCACCTCTGCGAATGGAGGCTGGTCCAGCTGAGATGCAGCTGCTCCAGGGAGCCTCTGACCCAGCGAGCAGAGAAGCCCCATCGCCCCCACCTTGGATGCTTAGCATCTGGCCGATCTTGAGCGCTGCCCCTCGCAGCCGGCAGAGAGTGTCGGCGATCCGCTCCGCGTTGGCTGCCGAAAGGCTGCTCTCTGCAGGGAATAGGGCGGTGGGGGAGGGGCTGTCAAATCACGGGGGTCGCCTCCCCCCTGCACGGCAGGAAGTGGGAGGGGGCACCTGAGGGGGGAGGGGCACTCGGCTGCGCAGGCTCTGGTCCAATCAGAGCCGCCAACCCCCCCCCCGCCCCCGAGTCCCCAGGCGGCGGCTCTTACCGGCGGCGCTTTGGTCCCCGCGGAGGGAGCTCCTCGCCGCTTCGACCAGGGCCCCGAAGCCCAGCCCCACGGCCAGCCCTGGAAGGGGAGGAGGGGGGCCTTCAGCCGCGAGGGGGTCTCGCCACAGGAGGCAGAGCGAGCCCCGGAGCGCCTCTTCCTGGGAGGGAGCCCCGCTGCCCTTCCTGAGCGGCCCCGGGAAGGGGGCGCGGGGCGGGGGCTCAGCAGCGGCCGGGGCAGAAGGCCGCCGCCGCCGCTCGGGCGAGCAGCCTGCAGGGAGACCGAGAGACGGGGGGGCTGCGCGCGCCCCCCCCCCCCCCCCCCCCGCCCCGCGCTCACCTCCGAAGGCGGCCAGCCGCCCGACGCGCGTGACAGGCACCTTCCGCTCCTGGGCCCGCTCGCTCAGCTGCGGACAAAGCAAGTCAGGCGACGCCTCGACCGGAGCCCCGCCCGGCAGCCGCCCCCCGCCCCGCCCGCCCGCTCACCTGGGCCCTGGCCTTGGCCGCCCCCGCGCCCTTCCGCGGCCGGGCCTCCCGGGCTCTGCGCACCTCCTCCGCGCTCAGCCCGCGCAGCCGCGCCGCCCGGTGCAGCGCCGCCCGGGCGGGGGAGAGCCGCGCGGGCCCGTCCGGCGCCCCGAGCCCCCGCGGCCGGAGGAGGAGAGGGGCCACCGGGGCCCCCGCCGCGCGCCCCCGCCACCACATCGCCGCCGGGCCTCGCTTCCGGGCGGAAGTCGCCGGCGCCCGCCTCCTGCGCGCAACTTCCGGCCGCAGCAGGCCCTCCCTTCCCGCCGGGCGCCCGACGGGAGGCTGCCGCGCGGTCCTAGCGCTCGCCCATTACGGCTGAGCCGGGGGCGGCCCCGGCCGGGACTGCGGAGCCTGCGCGGATGGTGCTCTGGGCCAAGAGAAGCGCGGCCGGGGGGAGCCGCGCTCGGCGACGCGTCCTGGCTTTATCCCTGGAAGAATCCCCCGCCCGCGTGCCTTTTTCCGGGTGGGCGCTCCAGAGGCAGCCCGGGCGGGTGGGGCCCCACGCCAGATGTGGCCTGGCGCTTATTCCACCGAAAGGGCGGCGGAGATTGCGCGCCTATGGAGACCTTTGGCATTGGGGAAAGTGCGGAGGAGACTTTGCCGGAGATGTTGGGCGGGTGCAGAGCTCTGGAAAGGGAGCCCAGCCGTTGCTCGGAGCCGGCAGGGCGAGCGCCCTTTGGAAAGGGCGACTAAGGTCAGCGTTGGGCGCTGCTCCTCGGCCACCAGCCGCCCCGCAGCCTCCGCCTGACTTCGATTGCACCGCTTTGGTGAGCAGGCGGTGGACTAACGGCGCAGAGAGAAAATAACCAAACGCCCTGCGTTGAAATGATAAATAAAATTTAACAACCCTAAAACTGGTTGAAAATGTGTACAGTAATTCTTTTTTTGCACATAGCCTGCTGACATAATGTCTTGCTGGGTTTCCACACACGTACGATTACACCAAACCCACATCTGGTGGGGCTACAGCCTCTATTTCTCGAGCCCATCAGAAATTCTTAAACATTTGTTAAAAGCTTAAGTTAAAATAAAAAAGAATTGCAGGTCAATGGATGCCTATTGCAGCTATTTGAGATTGCACTTTTTTTAAGTATGTGTTTTTAGAAAGCTCCTGTACCATAATTCTTGGGGCTATTTTGTGTGTGTTTACTAAAAAACACTGGCTGGGCCTTCCTCTCTCCTTAAGGAATATTTGCCCAACGGTTCAGGTCCACCAACCTGAACGTACCAGTCTTCCAGTGCCATCACTTAGCCTGCAATAAGATGGGTGGCCAATAAATTTGACAAATGAAATAACTGGGACTTTGTTTCCTCTTTGGGACAAGTATGAGTCATGGACAGGGGAACAAGTCCCAGAGCATCACTGACCAATTGCATTACATGCTTTCTGGGAGGAACCATGAGGCCGTCAGAGAATATTATTTGCATGTTTTCTGCCAGGGAAGAAGCCACGGCAGTATGGCTGGCTCTGTCCTGTGGTTCCCAGATCTGTGTTTTGTCTGAGTCATGCGAGGAAGAGCTGCTGGGAACGGGCTGACCCAACATTTGCTGACAAATAGGCCAGAGTTGGCGGAGGACATAGCACAAAAGATCCCTGACCCCAGAACCCCATCCAGGCAGCCCGAGTGACAAGTAAGGAGGGCAAGCTGTGCTCTGAGTCACCCTGGCCGTGAAAGGGGGCACGGCCAAAGGCCCCCAGCGAGCGCCTGGCCTCGGGGACCCCTGGCTGGGGTAGCCCAAACTCAGAGCCCGGGGGTGCAAGTCACAGCCACCAGAAGACGCCCACTTGCGCCAGGCCTCCTGAAGGCCCCCTGCCCGCTTCGGGGTTGGAGCACAAAGGCCGGGAATGGGGGGGCGCGTTTGGCCAGGACCTGAGCTGGCTGAGTTGCAAGGCTTCCGGCTGGCCAAGGCAGGAGGGGGAGGGCGGAGGGCGGGTGCCCGGACGCGACCTGCGATGTCCGCAGCTGATTCCGGGCATCCGGAGGAGTCCCGGCCCGTTCCCGCCCCCGCCCCCACCCTCCCGGCCCTTCCCGAATCGCAACTCCGCCCCGCTCCAGCCGGCAGTCGCAGGGTCGCCGGGGCAGCCCTCTCCTCGCCCGGCTCTGCTTCGCCGCCCGCCGGGAGGGGGTCGGGGAGCGCCTCGGACGCCGCCCCTCCCCACGCGGCCGCCGGACGACGCCCAGCGCCCCCGCGGCGGCCACTCGCCGGCAGCCGGAGCGGGAGGGCGATGCGCCTGGAGGCCGCCGGCGCGGGAGAAGCGCCTTCCGGAGGGGACGAGCGCGGGGACGCGCAGGTGAGGCGGGGGTCGACGGGGCTGAGCCCGGGGAGCGTCTCGGGCCGGAGATGCTCCGCCGCTGGGCGAGGCTTGGGCCGGCCTGGCCGCTTGCGCTGCCCGGACCCCGAGAGGGGCGAGGGGAGGGCAGCTGCCCGGGAGATGGCGGTGCGGTGGGGGCGACCCTGCGAGGTTCCCCCGAAGGGTCGGCGGAGCCTCTGCCTCTCTGCCCGGCCTGCCTTGGCCAGAGAGGCTCCGGCCGGGGACCCCGGACTGCCCGACCCTGCCGAGCGCGGCCCGGATGCAACCGCTCTGCAGAAGCCCCTGGTCGGAGCCTGGGAGGTGGTGGGCGGAGGGCCAGCCGACGGGTCCCCTTCGGGGCATTGGGGGATCAGCTGCTTTGGCTCGGGGTTAGGACCCGGCAGTCCGTTTCCCTTGCAAGCAGCCTGGGGAGCTGCTGGGCCGGGCTGCCCTCGATGGGAGCCGCTCCCTCCCTGGGTCTCTTGAGTGGTTGTCAGGGGTTGAGCTGAGCTGTGATTTGTGGTGGATTATTGCTTTCTTTTGCTTATATGGCTGCCCAGATCATGTATATGACTCTGGGCAGTGTACAAATTTTACATAAAATACAATTCCTAAAATGATTTTAAAAAGAAAGCACACTGCAGCTGAAGACTCATAAAAGGCCTTGAAGGGAGCCCTGGCTGGGCTTCTGCACACACTTTGGCCCCAGCTTGGGCCCAGAACCAGGTCTTTGAGGCCTTTCAGAGGCCAGCAAGGTGGGGTCCCAGCGAGAAGCTCTGGAGGGCCAGTGCTGCAACAGAAAAAGTTCCCTCTTGGCTGATGGAATCCACAACAGGCCTCCCCTGCCGGGCGGGTCGAATGGAGAAACCATTGGGGAGTAAAGGAGGGGACCGCAAGACACGTAGGAACTTCAAGAGAGACACCTGGCACCTTGAATTGCCTCACAGAGGTAGCCAACGCAGCTTGCAGGGCAGTGGTGTCACCTGTGCCAAATGTTGTGGCCACCAAAACAACGATAAAGACAGCAACGATGCTGCGGCTGAGGGCAACTGGCTAAGCTGTTTTACAGCCAGAGCCTTCCTGGATTCTGGATCCCTTGGGCTTCAGCACGGGGTTTCTTTGGTAGCCACAGCAGCATGGAACAAACTTGCCTCTGCTCTCCCTTGGATGCTCTCGGCCCAGCCCCAACCGGTGGGTGTCCTGGTGTCCTGCTTCGGTCTCAAGGTCGGGTAGAACTGGCTTGGTGATCAACTCCTAGCAAGTGGAGCCACGAACCTGGGGGGAATCCTGCTGACACAGGAGATTTCCCCAAGGCGAGGCGCTATCTTTTTTTTAAATTTTATTTATTTATAGATAAAATTACTGTTAATTTTTTTTAGATCCAAACTTTTATTTATTTATTTATTTATTTATTTACTGATGGGCCATGCTCTCCCATCTGGAGGGATCAAAGACCTATGTGCTGCAGAGGCGCCAAACACAACGAAACCTCATATCTTCCAGCCACAAGTCAAGGATGGTCTTTCCCTTGTTTCCCAGCCTCCCCTATGCCCCCTCCCTTCATGCACTCCTTCCCCAGAGAGCAACAGCTGGCCCCACTGACTCGGTCCAGGATGTGCAAAGTATTTCCAGCTTTACAAGAGCTGAGCAACTCAATCAACAGTGGCTTCTGTTCTGAATCCCGGATCTTCTGCGATTTCTCATCCGTCCAGCCACATTTTCTGGCCTTTTAAAAATCTGGTTTCCATGAGCGAGTGGTTGGCTCTGCTGGAGGGGGACAGGCACTTGATGCCCCCCCCCCGCCGCCTCTTCCTGGCTCCTCCGATCCTCCCAGGAAAGGCCCAGGCAGGCTTTCTTGATGGGACCAAATGCTTGGGGATCAGAAGCTTCTTCAATCCTTGTCCCCAAATGGGGGGTTGACTTTGGGGTCTTCCAGAATTCCCGGCCAGGTAGGCAGAGCTCTAGCTTTCTTGTCCCAAGTGTGGGGCTGCTCCTTCCATCACGTGTTTTCCAGGAGAATGATGAGCATGTGAGCCCAGGATCCTTTGTCTATCTTGAGAAGATGAAGAGTGAGAAGTCTGGTAAAAATTCTATTTCAAATAAATATACAGAGTGCTGGTACTCTTGACTCAGAGAAAAACTGCTCCAATCAACACTCCCTTGCCTTCATTTGTTTTCTGGAACTTTCTGGAACATACAGAGCACTTATTTCTACCTGTGAGGCACCTGTTTGGGCTCCTTTGATAAGCCGCTTCAGTTGCGCCAGCTGCAATGGCTTTATTTCTGGCAGAATGAATCACCCTGGCTTCTGCTCGGTCCGTGGAGCTGAGCATGCCTGACTCATGCCTGGCTGGAGGGCTGAACTGGCCCGGAGCTCCAGCTGTCTTTATTTATTTTATTTTATTTATTTTTATTTATTTTATTTGTCTTATCAATTGCTTACAAGATAATAGGAATAAGTAAAAACATAGTTATGAATACATGGATACATATAAAAACAATAAAAGAAACAATAGGACAGGGACAGTAGGCATGTTGGTGCACGTCCCCTGCAGACCTCTTAGGAAAGGGGTGAGGTCAACAGTAGACAGTCTAAAGTTTTTGGGGTTTGGGGGAGAAACCACAGAGTCAGGTAGAGTACTCCAGACGTTGATCACTCTGTTGCTGAAGTCGTATTTCCTGCAATCAAGTTTGGTGCGATTAACCTTGAGTTTGTATCTGTTGTTTGCTCTTGTATTGTTATGGGTGAAGCTGAAGTATTAATTGACAGGTAAGACATTGCAATGTATGATTTTATGTACTATACTTAGATCAGATCGAAGGGGGTAGTTCTAGATTTTCCAGGTCTAGAATTTCAAGTCTGGTGGCATAAGGTATTCTGCAACAAGTAGAGGGGTAGAGAACTCTTCTTGTGAAATATTTCTGGACTTTCTCAACTGTGTTAATATCAGATACATAATGTGGGTTCCAGACTGATGAGCTGTATTCGAGTATTGGTCTAGCAAATGTTTTGTATGCTCTAGTTAGTAGTGTAATATTACCAGAGAAAAAGCTACGTAAGATTAGGTTAAGAACTCTTAATGCCTTTTTGGCTATGTAGTTACAGTGGGCTCTAGCACTTAGATCATTAGAGATGAGTACTCCAAGATCCTTGACAGAGTTTGGATCATCAACAAGGTCTTGACTATTCAGCCTGTATTTTATTTTCTGATTGTTTTTGCCAGTATGTAAAACAGAGCATTTATTTGTTGAGATTTGAAGTTGCCACTTGTTTGACCATTCTGATACATAGTCAAGGTCTTTTTGAAGGGTAGCAGTATTGTCTGTGGTGTTGAATAGCTTTACATCGTCAGCGAAAAGAACGCAATTGCCCTTGATATGATCACAGAGGTCTTTTATGTAGAGTATGAAGAGAGTTGGTCCTAGAACGCTGTCTTGGGGGACACCACTGTTGACAGGTACAGAATTTGATAGGACACTCTCAATGTTGACCATTTGTTGTCTGACAGGAATGCTTCTATTCAGTTATGCAGGTGTCCAGAGATACCATAAGATTTTAGTTTTAGGAGTAGTTTGTCGTATACCACTGAATCAAAGGCTTAGGGTTAGGGTTAGGGTTCGGGTTCGGGTTCTGTAGATTGCGTCTATTGCTTTGCCCTGATCGAGTTGTGTAGTCCATATGTTTTTGCAGTGTAAGAGTTGCAGATTGCAGGATAGTTTTTTTCTGAAACCAAAGTGTTTATTGGAGAGTAGGTTATTTGTCTCTAAATGGAGGATAATGGATTGGTTAATAATTGATTCCATGACTTTACAGGTGACGCAGCATAAAGAGATTGGTCTGTAATTTTCATCTAGGCTGGGGTCTCCCTTTTTGAAGATGGGGATGACCGTGGCTAGTGACCATAGGTTTGGCAAGGAGCTGGTCCTGAAAGATTTTTCAAAGGTTATGCTTAGAGGTTTCGGCTATGGCAGTGGATAGCTTTTTTAAGAAGTAGGCACATATTCCGTCTGGTCCAAAAGATAGAGATGGTTTTAGATTGCGTCGTGCTTTTTCAACATTGTCTTCTGTAAAATTGATATGTATTAGATCACTGTAGTTGTCTGTGGTTCGACTAGGCATGATCCATTGCTGTTTACAAATACTGAGCCAAGAAATATGTTAAAGAGGTTGGCTTTAATAATGTTGTTGTTGCAGTCTTTACCTTTAGGTCCTTTCAGGGGTGGGATGGACCTTGAGTCTTTTAGTTTGTTGTTTACAAAATTGTAGAAAGCGCAGGTGGAATTGGTGCGTAGAAGATTTTCCTCTTGTTTAATGTGATAATTGGTGCATTCAGTCTTTATCCGATGGCATAAATTTTTGTATCGGCTTTTGAAGTTGGCAACATGACCAGATTTGTTTTTCCGCCAAAGTGATTTTTTTTTGGATTGAAGCTTCCTTATTGTTATGGATAATCTGTTTTTTTCTGTTTTTTGGAGTTGGTACATATAGTTTGATGACTCTTTTGACTTCAAGTAAAAATATGTTGTAATGGTCTTCAACAGTATTGCATCCAGTGAATAGAGATTGCCAATTAAGGAATGAGTGATCGTTGTCTATAAGATCATAGTTGCCTTTTTTGAAGTTATGATTGGGGATCACATCGTTGTGTTGATTTTTGTGTGGATGTATGTTGAGACAAAAGTCAGTCATGCTGTGGTCACTGTTGGAAAAGGGTTCTATAATTTGTATTCCGTAAATTGAATTCAAACTATTACAGAAGATGAGATCGAGGCAGTTGTTATGTCTGGTATTGTTGGTTACTAGTTGTTCCAGTCCCAGGTTTGTTTCAGCATTATAGAAGGTTGCATGTGTGGGTTCAGTTGTACATTCATTTAGGGTCCAGTCAATATGAGGTAGATTGAAGTCACCAAGAAAGATAAAAGTGTGTGGGCAGGATGCTGCCCAGGTTAGTAGTGTATTTAGCTTGTTTGCATGTTCGATGTCATAATCAGGGGCTCTGTAACATAGTAAGAACAGAAATGTGATATTTAAGGACAGTTCACAGACGATGGTCTCAGGAATAGCAAGCTCCTGGGTAACTTGGATGTTTTTTAGATGTAGGGACTTTTTATAGAAGATAGCAACACCACCTCCTCTACAGATTTCACGATCTGATCGGTAAACATGATAGTCTCTTACTGTGGTAATGGAGTCAGGGAGAGATGCATTGAGCCATGTTTCACAGACAAATATGATGTCGAATTTAGCCATATTTAGTAAGAGGAGAAATTCAGGTATTTTATTCACAAGGCTTCTTGCATTGAGTAGCTTTCATTTAAGGCCAGTTGTTGTTGGAATTGAGGTAGTTAGGGGAGTGCATGCCTAGTTTTGAGTGGTGGTGGGTTGGATGAGGTAGGGTTGAATGTGGAGTTGTGGGTTGTGTGACTTTGTTTTGATACAATCAGCGCGGTAGTCAATGTTGAGATCCTTTGTGGGCATGTGCGAGAGTCCTGGCAGACCCCAAAGGGCAGGAGGCCCCTTTCTATGGCCATTTGAAACACAAAAAGGGCTAAATTCTTGGCATGAACTTTAAAGGGTGGCTGAGGCTCTTAATTTGCCTCCTGAATGGAAACCCTTAGAAAGAGCCTGAAGGCTGAACTAGAGCAACAAAGGGCTTATTTTGGTAAACCAAGATGTTTATTTAAGATATTTCTGCATTTCCCTTCATAGGAAGATGCTGGGGCAGCATTCAAAGAAGTACTAAGGAATGTGTTTACACAAGTTAATTCACTGTAATAAAAAACATAATGGAATTAGTCACATTGAAAATGACGCAAGCTTAAAAATAGAATTTCTTCTAAAGCGCCTGGCTGTTCTGGCTTTGTGGGAAGCTGCCTCAGGATCTGGCAGCAGCTGACTCTCTTGAACAAAGGGGTTTTGGCAGGATCCCTCCAGTTGTCAGAGATCCTCAGGCAAAAGAGTATTTGGGGGAACCTCTCCGGAAGACCTTTGATGCAAGCAGGCTGGGGCAGTGGGGCAGAATTTGCATCGTCCTGTGAAAGACCCTGAGATTCCAGAGGCCAAGAGGTGAAGGTGAGACAAGGACATTCTCAGCCCTCCAGGCAGTCCTGGTTGTCCCAAAGGTGCTTTTTCAAAAGGCAACTGAGCTTTCTTTTTGCTTGAAGAGGTTTCGCTTCCCATCCAAGAAGCATCTTCGGTTCAAGCTTCTTTGAAGGCCAGGGTAGATCAACGGTAGGAAGGCCATCATCCCCCCCCCGCCCCCCCGTGGCTCCTTTGCAAGCATTTGGGTGCAGACTGAACACTCACTGGAGGAAACATCCCCCCCCCAGCCTGGGGAGGGGGACATCGGTGCTGCTGTCATTCAAGAAAAATGCGTCAGGCATTTGCTGAGTTCAAAGCACAGAAGAGCTAGAGCGGCAAGGAAGGGACGGGGCTTGCTCTATGGAAAGACCACGGGTGGGGGGGGCGCTCACCGGGGTCATCCTCCTAGTCCCTGGTCAGCCCCACAAAAGGCCTCTGATTGCACAAGAGGATTGTTCTGGAAGAACAGGACTTCTCACCCTGAATCGCTGGCTGGGATTTCCTGGGGCCAGGAAATGGCTGGTGTGGGGCTCGCTGTGTTGCTCGCTCAGTGGAGAAGCCAGAGTGCCAAGTGTGAGGGTGGTCCTGCACGTGCTTTTCTCCGAGGGCAGAAGGGGCTCCCAGCAATGACTTTCAAGGGCCACCCCTCGCATGGCACACCCAGCCCTTTGGAGCTTGTCCGTCAGGCGTGGCGTGGAGACGCTGCTCCTCACTCGGCCCACCTTGCAGGGTCCAGTCTGGCCCTCCCGCATGAGGGACACCACAGGGTGCCCGAATTATGAGGCACGTTTCAGCGCGAGAGTCTGGCCAGATCGCCCTCCTCCTCCGACTTGAGCAGAGCCTGTGCACCGTCAGGGCCTCCAGGGCAGAGACGTCTTGCTCCACAATGACTTCGTCTGTTGACAGTCCTCTTGCTCTCCACTTTGCCTGCCATGGAAAATTCCTTGCAACGCCCCCAGGTTGCTGAGCAACCTGCTGTCTCCTCTCCCTGCCCTTCCTTTCTCCGCTTCCAGGAAAAGCGGGGGGGGGGGGCACGGTGCCATCAGCATCATGCCAAGGGGCGTGGCCAGGAAAGCAGTGCTTTGGCTGCGTGCACCTTGGGGCTGGGTAGGTGCCCACCTCCCCTGGCTGGACAGCCAGCGTTCCTGGCCTAGGGGAAGTCATGCGGAAGCCGGACAGGGGCTCCTTTCTGGCGAGTGTCCCCCTCCTCCCCAGGGGCTCCTCAGAGCTGCAGGGAGGGGCTTCCTGTCCTGGGCAGGAGAAAGGAAGGGGCTGCCTCACAAGGGCTTCTGAAGGGCTGTGGGTGGTGGGGCTGCTTGGCTCTGGCTTCAGCCGTGCTGCAGGTGCCCTCGGGCCATTCTTCCCCAGGGGGATGGGAAACGTGGCACCTGCCAGGGCCATCCCAGCTGCTGCGGCTGCGGCTGCTGCCCGTCCTGTGCCAACCAGCCAAACCTGTCGGGGGGGGGGGGGTGGGCATTTTGGGCTGTCTTCCAGAGCTGGTTTCCAGGATGCGCCCTCCCCCTTTTTCCTGCCCAGGAGCCCCGAGGAGCTCTGCATGATAGGAGGCAGCGGGGCTCCTGCACCAGCCGGTTTCTGCTCCCCATCGTGGTTTGGGAACTGGTGCGTTTTTCAGCGGAGGGAACAGGTTTCGTCAGCTGGTGCAGATGGGGGTGTGGCCAGGAGACAGGTCCTCCTCCTGCCTGGCCTCCCCACCCACCCCGGTCCTGACAGGGTAGATAAAAAGGTGCCTCTGTGGAGGGCATTTCCACCCTGTGATATAACAAAAGCAACATCTTTGTGGTATTCAACCCCGCCCCATCCCGGCTGCTCTGGCATCTCTCTACCTTCTCTAAGGTCTTCCAAGCAGGATCTTCCCCACTGCTGGGTCCAGTTTACGTGGGGGCTGCTCTGGGGGTGTACGGGTGGGGGGCGGGGAAGAAGGGTCTGCTCCTGGGCCCCTTGGTTCTGTTTCTGAAATTATCTCAAAAGAAAACAGGGAGACATTCAAGACATTGGAACTCATTGCTGTGAAGAAAATAATAAAGAGGTTGTTATTGATACATCCTACGTGCTTTTTCTCCAAGAATCATAGGAAGCAAACATGGCGGTCCTGTTTTGCTCTACGACAACCCTGCGAGGTGGGCTCATCAGCCAATGAGCTCCATGCCCTTCCAAGTTTATTTTCCCTTCAGGTTCCTGACCTGCTTGGCCTCCGCTGGGGACATGGTGCCATTTTCTTTCGTGGGAGGCTCACGTAGGCGGGAGAGCAGGTGCTCCTCCTCCACTCCAGGGTTGCTCTTCTGTACCGGGCCGGCTGTTCCCATGCTTGCAGGAGCCGGGTCACCACGGCGACCTGCTTGGGCAGCCTGACTCCAGCAAGCTCCAAGACGGGAGCGAGACACTTCCTCTCTTTCCCCCAAAGTCCCACTCCTCGGCCCAGAAGTCTCTGGATCTGGGGCAGACTCCCTCCCGCTCATCCTCTGCCCTTCGCTGTGTCTGCAGAACAAGCCCTGGAAGAAGCGGAAGGGGCCGGTGCAGTGGTCGCCCGGCCTGGTCTCCTTCCAGAAGCGCTACCCCTGGGTTCAGCTCGCTGGCCATGCAGGTAAAGAGCGGCTCTTGCCCTGGGAGGAGGAAGCCCAGGGGGCGAGGCCCCAGCGGGGCGCCTGCTGAGCTTTCCCTCCCACAACCCCTCCACCCTGCTCAGGCAACTTCAAGGCCGGGGATCTGGGCCACGTCTGGAAGAGGCACTGCTCCAACGAGCAGCAGTGCCTGGAGCGCCTGGGAGGCGATGCGCTGCAGCCTTACGTCCCAGCATATTATGGGATGGTGGAGCACGATGGGGAGCCCTACATTCGGATGGAGGACCTGCTGTGCGGCTTCGAGAACCCTTCCATCATGGACTGCAAGATGGGGGTCAGGTGAGCCGTCCTTTGCTCCCCGTTGGGGGACTCGACTCGCCCTTGGCCCCCGGGGGGGTCTGGGGTGGGGAGCGGGCAGCCCCCTTGCATCTTCCAGAGAGCTTTGCCCCACAAACGCCTCCAAGGGTCCCGTCTTCTCCCTGCCCCGTGCAGGACGTACCTGGAGGAAGAGCTGGAGAAGGCGAGGCAGCAGCCTTGCCTCCGCCATGACATGTATGACAAGATGATGGCAGTGGACCCTTCGGCTCCCACGCCGGAGGAACACGCCCAGCACGGCGTGCTGAAGCCCCGCTACATGCAGTGGAGGGAGTCGCTCAGCTCCACCAGTTCACTCGGGTTCCGCATCGAGGGCGTCAAGGTGAGTGGGGGCTTCTCATTAGGAAGCTAAGCGCCCCTGCTTGGCTGCCCGGGAAGCCCAGCGTTGGTTGGGGAGGGGGTGTTCCCCCGTTGGATCCTGGCGGCTCTCTTGCCCCGTCTCCCTGCCACCCGATACTCTGTTTGGGGAAAGACCCGAGGGGATTCCTGCCAGAACCAAGCATGCCTTGTGCCCTGGGAAAGGAGGCTTGGGCTGGCTCCCCCGGGACACAAGCAGCGGGGAGGGAGCCCCCAGACCAGCGAGATTCTGCTCCTAGAGCCGTCTCCACAGGGCTTCCTCCTTCCTGTGGAGTCTAGGTAAAGACTGACTAGGCTCTTCCTCCCGCACCCCTCCATACCCCCAGACAGCCAGTGGCGCCTGCAGCACCAGCTTTAAGAAGACCCGGCAACCTGAGCAGCTCGTGGAGGCCTTCTGGGACTTCCTGGACAAGGACAAACACCTTCTGGTGAGCATCCAGTTCCTGCCCAGGGGAAGACAGGGCTTGGGTGGTCCTTCAGCCCCACCTGGGAATCTGCTGCAGGTTTACCCCACCTGGTGGTGGCTTTGTGGGCCCAGCAGTCCCAGAAACAGAGCCTCTCACTGGAGTTGAATTGGATGCAGCAGCTTTGGTGCTTTGGCACATGAAGCTCCATGCTGAGTTAGGGGCCTCCATTAGTCATCCAAGCCTCTTCGCGTACAGGGGGGTCAGTGGGAAGACCCCTGGCCCAGCTTGTAGCTGCTCCATTCCCCAAGGTCGTTCCTTTCTCCCTAGAGCAGTTACCTGGAGCAGCTGGAGGAGGTGAGAGTGGCACTGGATCAGTCCGAGTTCTTCAAGGCCCATGAGGTGCGCTTTTGCCTTTCTTTGGGGAGAACGTTCCAGAAGGGCAGCCTTGTCCCGTTATCTGGGTGCCTTTTCTGGCTAGGGTGGCACATTAGGATTAACAAGCAGTGGCACCCTTCTGGTTTGATACTTTGGGCTGGCTCAGTAAACCCTGTTTAGATGCTCCTTGGAGCAACTCTGCTAAGACACACTTTCGGGCATCTTCCTGCCAACCAGATGGGCATCTGTCTGGCACCTTCACGGCCCTGAGTTCTCTCTCTCTCTGCTTCCAGGTGGTAGGTAGCTCTCTCCTTTTTGTGCATGACAAAACGGGGCTTGCCAGAGTCTGCATGATTGACTTTGGCAAGACGGTGCCGCTGCCTGACAAACAGACCCTGACCCACCGGCTGCCTTGGGTGGAAGGCAACCGTGAAGATGGATACTTGTGGGGCTTGGAAAACCTCATGGCAATCATGCAAAACATGCTGGAAAAACCAGACCGCGCCATGGACACAAGCCCCACGTAACAAGAGGAGTCAGATATCCTAAGAAACCCCAGGAATGTCTAGGACTGGACTGCAGCTACCCAGAGAACCGGCAGCATTCTGAATGCCCAGCGGTCAATCTTTGGGGAAGTGTGGAAGGCCAGATGCCTCCAGGACAGCTGGGGTCCTGAGGTGTCCCTTAGAAGCTGCAATCCCATGTACAGAGAATGCCGTTACTCCGAGAAGGCAGCAGAGCTGCGATTTTTGAACGGGCGGAAGGAACAGACTGAAGAGTAGCAAGGTCAACATTTCTTCTTAAAAGAGGGGGCGCTTCTCAACCACCCATCAATCAAATCAAATTAGCTAGATGCAAGGACCCCGGAAGGAGCCACTCTTCTCCACGTGAGCAGCGTATAGAAACATTGAGTTTTATGGTGCAAAGCCCTCCTGGGCACCCTCCCATGCTTGAAAAAGCAACTTGGCTGGAGAACCTCCATGCCACGCGCTGCATGTGAACATGTATAGAAACATCATCATGGAAATGGTTCCTTTTCCCTTTCCTCATCAGGGGTGGGGCGGGGCGTAAGTTTGATTAAATGCATAAATACGTTCAAGCGATCCACGGCTGGCACTCTAGGTCAGTTTCCGGGCTGGCAGACTGGGAGGGGCATGTGCACGTGCGCAAGTGCTTGCGATGCTCACGCGAGTGGGGCTGCAGGCACGCACGGGGAAACGCTGGCCCTCCTGCCCAGTGGCGATTAGGCCACGGTCTGGTAGGTGGGCTATGGCTAGGGACCCCTGCTCTAGGTAAACCAGCTTAGGTGAGCCTAGGGAAGTAATCCAAGAAAAATCTAGAAAGACCATCTCAAACTCAAAGTGACCTTTGACTTGCTGGCTCCTGGGAGGAGGGTGCTTCAAAGCATCCCCATGAGGTCATTTCTAGCAGTCGCTTGGCACAGAACGAGGAAGGAGAGGCTGTTTTAAAAGTCAGGCAGAAGGGCCGGCAGTAAAGAGGGAGGGAGCTACAACAGCTAAGAGAGAGACGCAGCCAGCGAGGGCCCAAAGTGCCACGCAGAGTTGTGCTCCTTTATTAATAGCAGCGGCAGCAGCAGCAGCAGCGGGGCAAAAAGGCTTGTGGTCACTTGACTTTCACACCGGCATTTCTATTCCCTCCTGCTTACAACTGCAAAGTTGGGCTCGTTACTAATCAGAACAGCTGTTCTAGTTTCTGGAGGCAAAAAGCCCCCTGCAGAGACGAAACGTAAGCCACCCCAAAGTCTTATTTCCTCCATTCTTCCTTCTACTGAAACACAAAGTTCTAACGCCAGGTTGGTTGGCATAAATGGGCTTCAAGTATAAGCTTGTCTTTCCCCATCCATGTCCAGGTGTCCTGGAGCTCTGTGAGGAGGGGAACCTCTTTTCCTTGCCTCCTAATGTCCCTCTCTCAAGGCACTGCTAGATGTGAGCAGTTCCCATGCATTTGTCTAAGTCCCTTTAACAGCCCCGCAGCACTTCTGCAAAGCCAGGTGCAGCCTTCTTTCAGCGCAGACTTGGTGCCACCAGAGCACCCTCATGGCCTTGGCTGCAGCAGCACTGCTTGTCCACACAGTCCCTCTTGCACCCCACCTGCAGGCACAACGTACACTTTTCCATCAGCCGCCCGCCTGGGACTGAAGCCCGTCAGCTGAGCATTGCTCTGCTGTATCTGAGCATAACTCCACAGCTGGTAGCGGCAACTCTTGCCCTGCTTGGAGAGCAAGTAGGTCTCGGTGACGGCTTCCAAAGGGACGGCTGAAGCCGTGTGGCTGGCGTGGAAGAGCCCCGGGATGTCCTTGTCTTCCTGGCAGGCAGGCAGGTGGGAATCACTCTTCAGGCCAAGCAGAGCTCCTGGGAAAGAAATAAGGTGGGGGGAGGGGGAGATTTCTGGGCCCTCAATGGAACGGCTGAATGGAGAGGGAAGAGGGGGTTATCTTTATAGTGCCCATGCAGGCCGGTCCTGATGCTGAAATCTAACCCCATCCCTGGTCAAATCTGTCCTTCCCAACCGACCTCCCTCCCATGACAGAGATGCCTTAGAATCTCTGCCCGCCCCCCCTCGCCCAACTTGGTCACACTTGTGCTGGGACCAAGATTCCCAGAATCCCCATCCAGGGACATGGGCGGGCTATGCCATTCTGCCACGTTTCTCCCCCAAAAGCAAAGCACCAGCCGCCTCTCTGGGATACCCAGAGATGAACCACAACCCACAATTCCGGCGTGGCAACAGCACCCCCTTGTGGACAGCTAGCCAGCAGAGCATACCAGAGGCCACAGCCCAATGAGCCTTGTAGCCATTCCGGAGGCAGGGCTCATGGTTGTAGTCCTCATCATAGCTGCGGTAGGCATTAAGGTCCGGCCTGGCTCAAGAGAAAGCCCCCCTGTGGCATTGGCTGCCTTTGGGAAAACACCCCTTCCCCCGCTAGCAAGAGGCCAACTGAAAGTCTCTGCTTTCTCAGTAAACAGTTTCAAACTTCAGAGAAATCTTGAAGGAAATGGAAAGGAAACGCTTCCCTAGAGAAGGATACGGTATCAGCACAGGGAAGCCAGCACCGAGATGTTGAAGAATCCTGTCGTGGTTCTGTCCTTGCAGGCCTCCAGAGAGCAGCTCTGTTTCACAGGAGAAGACCTCCTCCGCCAGGTTGGCCATGTCAGCGGCTTGGGGGGGAGGTGACAAAGGGAATGCTGGAGCCGTGACAAAGGAGCCCCTAACCCAACTGGCGCCCTGCATAACAGGATGCAGATGAGCAGCCTCCTCCCTTCTCCACAGCCCTGGCAGATTTGCCCGTTTGTGCTTCTCAGCTACTGACCTGAGAACATTTCTCCTTGTGCCGTGTAGCCTCTCACAAGAGCCACCTGCCTAATTCTCTCCAGGGGAACCTCAGATGGCAGGCAGAGGTGAGCGCCGGCCATCCAAAGGGCCACCAAACCACACCTGCAGGAGGAAGAAAGGCCGAGGCTTTGCGTCGCCTGTTGTCAGAGGGAAGCCATCCCAGATCTGCCACTCTCTATATGCCGGCAGGTTCAGACCGCCCCAAAGGGGGAGACGGGCCAAAGGCCCCGGCTCCTCCGGCTCCCTTAGGACGCGCTACCCGCCACCCCGGGCGATACTCACTGCGGGCCCTCCTGGATGAGGGACGGGACCGGGCGGAGGAACAGCAGCCACGTCAGATGCCGGCTGAACCTGCAACAGAGCGGGGAGGCAGCCTCAGAGCCCCGCCGAGCACCAGCGGCCCTTCCCGCTCTCGCCGTCCCCGAAGCATCGGGCTCAAGGGCGGCCGCGCTCGGGAGGCCAGGCCCGGCCTTACCGGGACTTCTGCCGCAGCAGGAGCTCTCTCACGCCGTCCAGGTCCCCGAGGCCGCCCGCCTCCTGCGCCGTCGCCAGGAGGAGCGCGGCGCCCCGCGGAGGAGGGGGCGGGGGCGGGGGCGGGGGCGCGGGGGGACTTTTCCCCGCCAAACTCCGCACGGCCTCCGCCATGCCGCCGCAAACCTAGCGGGTCAAAGGTCACGAGCCTTCGGCCGAATCTCCATTGGTTAGTCAGGCGGCACTCGGATTCCGTCATCCATTCGCGTCAGGGAGGATTTTCCAGCGTGTGGCGCGCCAATCTTGGACCGACTTGTAATCAACCAATCGAACATTGCGGCTGGGATGATGGGCAGGCTATATCCCGAAAGAGGGCTTTCTAACCCGGACCCATTTGGGGCGGGACTAAAGGTAAGGCACGCTGGCCATTGGAGGTTGGCGAGGCAGGAGGAAGTCATCATCTCCCAGCGGTGATTGGCTAGCGATCGTCCAATAGTGGAGGACGCGAGGAAGGATCGGCGGGAGCGCTTGTGGGCGACCTGACGCGGCCTGCGCAGGATCGGTGAGGGATCGGGCGAGCGAGGCGCCATCCACGCGTGGGGTGTCGCTGGGGGCGAGGCGCGCCGTCGGGGGCAGCGGCGCGGACCGGACTCTTCGTTGTTCCGGACCCTCCCGAAGCCGGAGAGGCCAAGGAGGCGCGTGAGCCCGAGCATCCGGTGTAGCAGCCGTCGCAGCTCCAACGGAATTCGAAGGGAGAAGTGGAGGGAAGGGGAAGCGGCAGTCGCGTTTTCTTGGAAGAAAAATAAATCCCGGGTAGATCCCACCCAATAGGCGACAACATTTAGTGCGCTCCAAAGAGAAGGCGGGCGCTTTCCTTGTATTCTGCGCGGCCCCTCCCATCAAGGCAACCTGGTGGCCTCCCATCCACGTCATGCTTTACCGAGTGGTCTCCTTTCCGCTCCCAGCTACGCCGTCTCAGTCACCGGGATCCACTGGCTCCTCCGTCCTCCTCTGTGGCGTGTCGGAGGGCTGGTGGCCATTTCCTTGCGGCTGGCTGAGTGTTGCAGTTCAGCTCTCTCCTAATTAAGATTTTTCTCTCGCTTTTATCTTTTAATGCAAGAATTAATTACTTTGTTTGGTTGAATCTTTCCACTCGCCACAGCCTCAGCTTTGCAGTTGTCATGGCGGTCCCAGAAGCCCGGTCCAACCACACCATCTACATCAACAATCTCAACGAGAAAATCAAGAAAGATGGTGAGTCGGAGATGTTACTTCAGCGGTAATGCGGTGTATCTTTAGGGGTGGGCATTTTGCCTTAGAAGGGGTGCAGTTCCCACATTGGTGGTCTATTTTGGGTTCCCAGATTCTTCTGGAAAGGAAGAAGCATATTTGGAGCAGGTGAGCGTATATCGCAGCACCTGTACTTTGTGTGCAAATTTTGCTTATTCTTTTCCTGGTATTTATGGAAGGACAATAACTGTCCCAAACCTCAGTTGAAGAATGTTAAAAACACAGTAACCAATTTGTGTTTTGACTGCAGGAAATACAACCGCAGAGCATAGAGCGAAAGTTTAAAATGTTCCTTTTTCCCCCACAGAGCTCAAGAAGTCTCTCTATGCCATTTTCTCCCAGTTTGGACAGATTCTCGACATTCTGGTGTCCCGCAACCTGAAAATGAGAGGCCAGGCCTTTGTCATTTTCAAGGAGATATGCAGCTCCACCAACGCCTTACGGTCCATGCAGGGGTTCCCTTTTTACGACAAGCCCATGGTGAGTCCCTACCGTTCTTGGCTTCAGGAGGAAGGGAAGGCAGGCCGCTCTCCTGAGAAAGGAGATAGAATTGCAGTCGGCCACGGGGCTCTGAACTCCCAGGGGGCTTCACCAAGATGGCCTTTTCTGCCAGGGTGACCCAGGGAAGCTTGGGAGTGTGCTGGCCAGGCGCCAGGTAACTCGGTGCTTCTTTTCCATACCCAGAGGATCCAGTATGCCAAGGCAGATTCTGACATCATAGCCAAGATGAAGGGCACTTTTGTGGAGCGGGACCGCAAGAGAGAGAAGCGAAAGCCCAAAGGCCAGGAGGTGCAAGCAGCTAAGAAGCAGATGCCAGGAGCAGCCGGCCCAGTTGCCCCCTCTGTCCAGGGCACCGTGCCGGTGAGTGCCTGCCGCCGGGCACTTTGGGGCCAGCTGGTTCTGGGGAAACAAGTCTGCTTTCCTTCCGGATGCTCTTCTCCAAGGTGGAACCCAGACCCCGGCCGAGGGTGTGTGCGGGGGTGGGGGTGGCTTCACCTTTAACGAAAGCAGGGGAAAGGACGGACTTTTCCCTTCCCTGGCCTCGTCTTGCGATTCAGGGCTCTTTGGGGGCTTCGTGCTGGCTTTCCGATGGCCGCCGCAAGAGGGAGTCCGTGTCCCTGCTCTTTGGAGGGCCCTGCGGCTGGCTTTGCGGAGGCTCAAGAGGGAGGCCCGGCGTGAACCGCCCCCCTTGCTTTCTCCTCAGGGCATGCCCCCCATGAACCAGGCCCCCTGTGTGATGCATCACATGCCAGGGCAGCCCCCTTACATGCCCCCTCCAGGCATGATGCCGCCCCCTGGCATGGCACCAGGCTCCATTCCCCCAGGAGCGATGCCCCCACAACAGATGCTGCCAGGACAGATGGCCACAGCACAGCAGGTGAGTGGCCCGGGCCCGGCTGGGCTGGGCTGGGCTGGTTAATCGAGTAGAACCCACGGGGGGGGGGTCTGTGTCTCGCTCCCCGTCTGGTAAGGGGGTCCGAGGGCTGCCCCTTCCTGGGCCTTAAGCGCTCCGAACGGTGAGATGGTTTTGTTCTCTGCAGCTGTCGGAGAATCCGCCTAACCACATCCTGTTCCTCACCAACCTTCCCGAGGAGACGAACGAGCTGATGCTCTCCATGCTCTTCAATCAGTAAGTCCCGCTCGGTGGTGGCGCTTTGGGGGAGGGCGACCGGGCAGGGCTGGCAGCGAAGGGCTGCCTGGGGTGGAAGGTTGGGCTTCCCTCCCTGGTCTACGCACCAGCCTTTCCTATCCTGGTGCCCCCCGCAAGCCCCCCCCCTCTGTGCAAGAACCCCCCCCTTTGGACGTGAGCCTCTCGCCTCTCCCTCAGAGAGGAGGGACGCCACCCTCGCAGATCGAGCTCGCTTTGCTTTGCTGCAGGTTCCCTGGCTTCAAGGAGGTCCGGTTGGTGCCCGGGCGCCACGACATTGCCTTCGTTGAATTCGACAATGAGGTGCAGGCCGGTGCCGCCCGTGATGCCCTGCAAGGGTTCAAGATCACGCAGAACAACGCGATGAAGATCTCCTTCGCCAAGAAGTGAGGCCCCTTCCTGAGGCGGGGGCCCTTCCTGAACTGTTGGCCTTTTTTCCTAGTGTCTGCCTGTAAAATGGTTTATGTTGTTTCTCTAATGTTGCCTCTGGTGCAGGTAAGTGTGTGTGCGCGAGTGGATGGACGCGTGAAAGAGAGGCAGGCGGAGTGGAAGGAGCAGCCGATTCCTGGCAAAAGCTTTGTACCCAGAGTCTGACGGCCAGACATTGCACCTGGAGCTTTTCCTTTGGGCAATAAACTTGGTCCTTCCTTCTTCCGGTCGGCTTTGGGTCTCATTGACCAGAGGCTGGTGGGTCTCAGTTATTTGGGCTGTTGCTGTGGAAGCCCCTGAAACCTTTTCTGCCCCCTCTGTCCCACCACAGGCCAAGCCAGGAGTTGCCCCACGGGGGTGGGGGGAGCTTGGGCCCTGATCCCACCTGGCTGATTGAGTTTCCAAGCTGGCTTATTGTGGCAAGCTTGCCTGGCAGTGCTGCGTAATTCATAAAAGAGGCGTTGTTTGTCTCCGGTTGAGAGCAAAGGTGCGGTCTTTCCAGAGGGGATTTTATGCTGCTGCAGAACTGCCAGGGCAGATGCTGGATTGAACACTTAGTTTGAACCCGAGTGGGCAAACTCAGTTTGAACTCAGGAGGGTGGGGGGCTTCAAAGACCAAGAATTACCAAAGTCTTGCAAAGTCTGAACCGTCGCTGGGTGGGGCTTAATCCCCAAGAAAGGGAACCCTTGCAGGCGCTGCTTAAGGGCGGGTGTTTATTCTCAATTGCACGCAGGGATGAAGACAGATCACCCAAGGTCACAACCACTCCAGTTGGAGCAGCGACTGGGAAACGGTCAGGTCTCCAGGGCCTTGCAAGAGCCTGACAGGGTTGGGGCATCCCTTTGGGGGTGGGGGGTGGGGGGTGGCTGTATCCCACTCAAGACTTCAGGAAGAGGCTTTATCCCCAGGGGGGCTTCACCCAGTGGATGCTACTCCTCTGCCTGTCTCTGAATAACAGATCTGCTCTGGCTCTCATGGCTAACTCCCCCCCACCCCAAAGGGCCCCCTCCCTAGACCCAAGTAGGAATAGGGAGGGGTCATCGGTCCCCAGCCGAAGCTCAGCTCTTCCCAGCTTTGGCTTCCTGGCGGGCCAGGCGGGAGGGGTTGCCAGGTGGCACTGGAGCTCCTGCTGCCCAAAGTCTAATCAGATGCTCTGCCTGCCTCCAGCGCCGGCCTGGAGACTCCCTGGGGGGAGGAGGGGGGCCGGGTGGGTTCTGTGCTCCCAAGACCCAGGATTGGCTGGGCTACCTGAGGTTTGCCTGCCTCTTGCCCGGCTCCGCGGTTTCCCTTTCGGGATCCCTGCCCAGGGCGATGGAGGTGTTCCTTGCCAAACGGGTTTTGCAGGATCCGCCGGGTGGGGGTGGGGCAGGGCATGCTGGGAGCAGATCGGGAGTCTGCCAAGACAAACGTCGGGCGTTTCCTGCAGTGACACCCCAACCCCAGGAAGAGGAAAAGGAGGGGAAACTGCCCCAACCTCAAAATAAAAAGGCTTAGCGGGGGGGAGAGATGTTTTCGATTCACGCGGGAAAGCCTAGATGGGATCTCGACCCGGGACCACGAAGGAAGATCTGGCTTCTGAGCAGGAGCAGAGTGCTGCCTTCCTGGGCGACCTCGCCAGATTTGCCCGGGCAGAGCACCAAGCCCCCTCCGCGGTGCGGCTGGGGGAGCTGGACTTCTTCCTGGGCGGGGAGGCCAAGCGCCTTCCCCCGGGGCTGCGCTGCCTGGCGGACCGCCGGGAGCGCGGAGGGGGAAGAAGCCGACGCTCGCCGGCGCCCCCTACTCGAAGGCGCGGACGGGCCACTCCCTCCCCCGCCCTCGGGCCGGCGGCGGCGTGCTCGAGGCCGGCGGGTCCCGGGTGCAGGTGCTGGAGGTCCGCGCCCCGGGGGCGTGGCCAGGCAAATGAGGCTTCTCGCCTTCCAGCTGCCGCCGAGCGCCACAGTCGCCGCCGCCCTCCCACGGTTCGCCGATGCCGGTGCCGCCGGTGCCGCCGCACCGACCCCGACCCCGTCGGTGGCGGCCGCTGCGGGGCTTGGAGTGCGTGTTGCTGGGCGACGGCGCGGTGGGCAAAACCAGCCTGGCGCTCAGCTACAGCTCCAACGGCTTCCCCGCGCGCTACGTGCCCACGGCCCTCGACCGCTTCTCCGGTACCGTCGCGGCGGCTCCGCCACGGGGAGGGCGCTGCCCTGGGCCGGCGCCGCGTGCGCAGGGGGGCGGAGGGCCCGGGGGCGCCGGAGCAGAGTCTTTGGGGAGGCCCGGCGAGGAGGGGGGTCCCCTCCCGCTTCTGTCGGCTAAGCGGGGCGCCTGTTGTGTTTCCCCAGCTGTGGTCCAGGTGGACGGCGCCCCCATCCGTCTCCAGCTGTGCGACACGGCCGGGCAGGTAAGGGCTTGTCCAGCCGAGGAATTCAGGCTGCCGCGCGCGGCGTTGTTCTCGCGGCCGGGATCGACGGCCTTGGGCTCAAGGCGCCTCGCAAAAGTGGATCCGGCGAGCGCGGCTGTGGCTCCTGGGGTCCTTTGGAAGCCGCAGCCTCCCCCGGGCGGGATCCCCAACGGAGCGGGGGGGGGGGCGGCCCTGCTCTCTTTGGGCCCGGCTCTGCTTGACTCCCACCTGGGAAACACCCCGGTCACCAAATCGGTCTCCGAAGAGATTGGGTGGGGTGGGGTCTTCGCTGGCCTCCACTTTCTTTTCATCCCCCCAGGAGGGGGGGGGGGCAGAGACAGGCACTCTGCACACACCCGGACACACTCAATGTCCCAATGTTTACAACACTATTTGTGCAATGAGCAACTGGACTTCTCTGGCCTGTTCACAGGAGGCTGGGGATGGGGCTTTAAAGGCCTCCTGTCCAAGCCACCTGTGATGTTGGTGTTGCATCCAACCTGAACTTTGGCCAGGCTTCCAGTCGGGTTTTCCCTAAGCATCTATTTGCAAAGGCCAAGGCTGAGCCCTGGAGTGGACTGGGAGGGAACTCTAGGAGGGAGTGGCCAGCCTCCCCTCACGCTGTACCCTTCCCTGCTCTGCTGCCAGGATGAATTTGACGCGTTGTGGCAGGCCTGCTGCCCAAAGGCCGATGTCTGCCTGCTCTGCTTCAGCGTGGTGGCACCCACGTCCTTCCAGAACATTGTGGACAAGTGGTACCCGGAGGTGCGTCGCCACTGCCCTTCCGCCCCGGTGCTGCTGGTGGGGACCCAGTCAGACCTGCGCCAGGATGTCAAGATGCTGATTGCCCTCTCCCGGCACCAGGAGAAGCCGGTGCCTCCTACGGCCGCCCGGTCTCTGGCCAGGAAGCTGGGCATGGCCGGCTACGTGGAGTGCTCGGCCCTCACCCAGCAGAATCTGAAGGAGGTCTTTGACACTGCTATTGTGTTAGGGCTGCGGGCCGGTGAAGGCCCCAAGGGGCAGAGGGCCCCCCCCAGCTGCATCTGGGCCCTCTCCAAAGACTGGTGGAACAAGTACGTTTGTGTATGGTAGTGCTGGGGTCAGCATCCTCCCTCCCCCCGCCCCAGGGATGCCGGGATCCTTCATGAACTGGAGCATTGGTCCTGGGTCGGGGGTCCAGAAGCCCAGGGCGATGCCCCTCCCCAGCCTGCCCTTTGCAGCAAAAGCTTCAAGCTCTTCCTCCTAAGTGCCGAGGGAAGGATGGAAGAAATGGCCCTGGGTCCTCCAGGGGCAGAACTAACTGGAGCGCCTGTGGTCATTGTCATCCCAAATGACAGTGCAAAGTTTTGACCAAGGAACTGATTTTATTATAAACAGAAATGCATCATCCAATGGTATGATTTTTAGAAGTGAAATGACATGCTTTAAAAAATATGGTTAACAAAATGCCTCAGAGAACAGTGCTAACTGCCTTGTTTTTTTTTTTTTAAAAAAGAATGACATGCGATAGGCCAATCCCAGGCCTTAATCTCAGAGCCCTTGTTCTGGCGTAGCCTTCAGACTTTTAGACCTCTTCTCTACCTTGGGATCCCTTAGGGATGAGGCTGGGCCTTATTAATCCCAGCCTCTCTTTATCCTGCTGATCTTCCATCTGTAATCAGTGCAGCCTCACAGACTGGAGTGCCCAGTGCCAGTTGATCGCCCTGCCTTAATATCTTTATGAAAGAAACAGTTTGAAGTGATGCAATATTTCCATTTCCCTGGGCTTTTTTCACTAAATATTTTCTTTCTGCATTTTCTTTACAACCATTATCTGTTTAAATGTATTTTCCCCTAAACAAAGTATTTGGGAACATACCCTTCCTTGAACCCCGAGGTGGAGGTATTCTGTGAGAAGAACACGGCGCTCTCTGAGCTGGTTTCGTTACCCAAACTAGGTAACATCATCAGTGCTAGTAAAGAAGAGCTTTCTGCACACGGGAGGAGCACTAAAAATTAAGTCTATGGCCTGGGCAGCATCATGCACTTTGCAAGATGTAATGTAGCTTTCAAGGTTAGTATTAACCGGAGCAGGGGTTGAAGTAAAGCTTGTTCATAATGAGGGAGGAAATGTATACTTAAGAGTAGCAGCTGTTCAACCTCCCTTCTGCCACCTGCCGTCAATCCAGGCTCTTTCAGGCCAACCTGCTTCTAACTCCCCCAGTCCTGAAAACTGCCCAATCCAAAACGGGTGACTCACACAACAGCGCTGACTTGCTCAAGATAAAGAATGCCAGATGAGGAGAGGGAGGTAAGACATCCAGACCCAGCTGGCCCTTCTTAGGGTTCACTTATCTAGGTTTCAAGATTTGCTGAGGGGGTGGGGAGCTCCTATGTATCCCTAAATACCCTCGGAACCCTTCCCTCTCCCTGCCTGCTGCAGGACTCAGGAGGAAGTGCCTTGTTGTGCCTTGTCCCTGAGCACCTGGCGGGCATGGCTGTTTCCCTGGCAAAGACAGGGTGTTCGTGCCAAGAGCAACTTGTCTCCCAGAGCGGGCTTGCAGGAGCCTGTGGGGCAGGAGGGGAAAGGCTCAGTGAGGTGCAAAGAGGGTCCAGCCACATTCCCAGTGTCTCCCCACAGGCGGGGAAATATTCCACCAGGCCAAGGTGGGCTGCCCAGTCTGTGTCTACACGTGGGCCTCTGCTGCCAGTCAGCGCATTTTGCCCTTTGTGGCTTGGCCTTGGTTCCTTCATTGTCCCCGATCTCCTGGCCCAACCACCCGAGTGAGTGAGTACATGAGAGCATAGGGCTGTTTTAGGCTGAGATATTGATCAAACGTGAAGGCAGATTAAGGCCTTGGCTGGAGGGAGGGAACACTTCGCATGCGGAGGGTTAGGGCCAGGCCCTGCTCGGACCACCAATGCTCGGATGGAGAGAAGGCGGCGCGCGGGTTTCACCCCGGAGACCTTGGAAGGGAGGCAGGCAAGCGCCTTTCTGGCCGAGAGGCAGCCGTGATGTTTCGCGGAGCCACCCAAATAACGCATTCGATCGACGGCTGAAGTAAGGCAGACGGGAGCGAGAAGTCCACAACGAGCCACGGAGACGCACCACCTCAACGTCCCCCCCACGGCCCCACTGGGCGGTCTGAGCTCCTTCCGACGCGCTACCCTTTTTATAACCTCCGTCCAAGCAGCTTTCCTCTGATTGGCGGCACGGCCTGAGCCTCCGCTCTCATTGGCTTGGCCGCTGACGTCTTCTCCCCGCGACGCCCGTCTCGGCCGGCTCCTTGGGCGCCGCCATATTGCGCGACGAGGCCGGCGGGCGGGCGGGCGGAGGAGGGGGTGAGGGCCGCCGCGTCGCTCGCCATGTCGGAGACTTACGGTGCGTGGGCGGCGGGGTCGCAGCGGGGCTGGAGGGGGTCTCGGCGGGGGCCTCTGCAAGGGCTGCCTCCCGTCTCTCTGTCTCCCCCGCAGACTTCCTCTTCAAGTTCCTGGTGATCGGCAGCGCCGGCACCGGCAAGTCCTGCCTGCTGCACCAGTTCATCGAGAGCAAGTGTGAGTCGCCTGGCCGTCGCGGCGTTCGGGGCGGGGGCCGGCCAGGGGTGCTCGGGGGCGGGAGTGAAGGCCCCGACCGGAGCCCCCCGGGCGGCTATGGCTCCGCCCATCCAGCCGACTCCGGCTGCGGGCAGGCGGCGCCTCCCGGTTCCTCTCCGAGCGACGGAGGAGCCACAGAGGTCGCTCTCTGAGCCCCCCCCCCCCCCGTTTAAGTCCCCGGGCTTCCCCGCCTGATCCGCTGCCCCCTTGTCCCTCTCGGGCCCCGGCAGTTAAGCAGGACTCCAACCACACCATCGGGGTGGAATTCGGGTCGAAGGTGGTGACCGTGGGCGGCAAAACGGTGAAGCTGCAGATTTGGGACACGGCTGGGCAGGAGCGGTTCAGGTAAGCTGGGGCTGAGGGGTCCGGCCGTTGTGGGCTTTGGCGAGGGAAGCCCCCACCCCAGTCGTTGAGAAGGGGTCTCCTTGGGGGAAAGCAGGAACACCCCTGCTCTCCATGCCCAGCACCAGCAGGGAGACGAGCCTGGGTAGTGCTGAACTGGGAAAGGGCACCTGGAAGGATTTTTAAAGGGGTTGGAGTGACTAGTTTTAGATTTGCAGTGGTAGGATATTTATAAAGCAGATTCTCATGAGAGCCTGTGCTGCAAGGATTGTACTTCTGATTCACCCAGCTTGCAAGATCTGTTGAATTTTCTGGTTGGCATTATTTTTTCCATACCTCAGTTGTTAAAGTTCTTTTTGAAAAGAGGTAAAGCTACGTGGGGGGAAGGTTCCCTCCCCATTGAGACTTATTTGTGCAAGGCTTCAGATGCCATTCCAGTTTTTCAAAGTCTTCTCTGAAACAAAGAGTGCTTTGTCTGCAAGTTTGAATCCAAACCTATCCCACATGTTGGCCTAGAAAATGCTCTGTACTTACAGAATAGATTGCCTTCAGGGTAATCTTGGCTCTAACTGCACAATTCAGCATCTAGAAACCCACTTAGAAATAAGGTTCAAGTTAGCATGCGCAAGTGCCCTTTCAATAGTTTGCTTTGCATCCAGTCTGCCCGACCTGTATGAAGCCTTGTTCACTTTCTCCCTAGGTCTGTTACTAGAAGCTACTACAGAGGTGCAGCAGGGGCACTTTTGGTGTATGACATCACGAGGTGAGCGCGTTGTACCCCCATCTCTTGCTTTTTGGCAATCGGAATTCCTGTGAAGTTTCTGCTACGGCTCCCCACAGACAGTTTTCATTGTAGAAGAAAAGCTACCATGCTGTTTCTTAGCGGACATTTATGGTGCAGGGGAGAGGAGCATCTTGACATATACAGAATGGCTGTGGGGAGGGGTCAGTTACTGGTAGGACAGCAGAGGGATATGGAGGAGGAAGCCAGGGAAGCAGCCCCTGCAGAAACCTGTTTCCTTTCCCTCTCTGGGACAAAGCCTTTCCTGAGTTCCCCAGCAGGCGTTTGCTTGCCTGGCATCCAGCCTGTCAATTCCATCTTGCAGCAGAGAGACCTACAATGCCTTGACCAATTGGCTAACCGATGCCCGGACTCTGGCTAGCCTCAATATTGTAATTATTCTGTGCGGCAACAAGAAGGATTTGGATGCTGACCGGGAAGTTACTTTTCTGGAAGCTTCTCGTTTTGCTCAAGAGAATGGTGAGTGTGTGTGTGTGTGTGTTTGTGTAACTCCACCCCCGGAGCCTTGCTTTCCCTGGGAGCACCTCGATGCTGCTGGGTTGAGAGAGAGGGGAGCAGTTGCTCTCAGTTTCCTTCCTGGGCCACTTATGCAATTGACCGCCGGACTGTAATCCCCGCTCTCCACCCCTTGGTTTGGGCTTCTGTGCTGGGGTGCAGGAAGGCTCCTCACACCCATCTGCGGCTTTAACCAAGCTCAGATCTGGGTTCAGAACATACATTGAAACATTATGGCAGCGGTCTTAATCCGGGGCTTCTTCTCGCCCCGCAGAGCTGATGTTTCTCGAGACTAGTGCCTTGACTGGAGAAAACGTAGAAGAAGCTTTTCTGAAATGTGCACGGACCATACTGAATAAAATCGAATCAGGTGGGTCAGGTTTATTTTTTTTAACAGATTTATGAACAGCCTGAGTCCTGAAGGTAGAACTATGGAAACTGTGGTACAGTCAGCCAGCAGTGTAAGTCTTTTGGTTAATCTCTCAATCGCCTGGGCCAGGAAGACGCAACTTAGGGGTTTGGGTCAAAATGGCTTTGAGCTGGTTGAAATTGTGGCCCCCCAAAGCCTGGACGATGTGCCACGGCCAGGCAGCTGCCCGAGGGCCTGCCCGGACTCTCTTTGGGTAAGTGGACCCTCGTGGCAAAGGGGCTCTGGGGCCGAGGGGGCCGTGGGTGACTCTAGCCAAAGCCAGTGTCCCCTGAGCGTCTCTTCCCCCACCAGGTGAGCTCGACCCGGAGAGGATGGGCTCAGGGATCCAGTACGGGGATGCGTCCTTGCGGCAGCCGCGGCAGCCACGGAGCAGCCAGGCACAGGCGCGGCAGCAGTGCACCTGCTAGGGCCCAGGTCCCCACCGGCTTGCCAGGTGAGATGGGAGCTTCTCCCCAGCGACTCTGCCATTCAGGGCCCTCCGTCTGCCTGTGCCTCCTGCACCCCGGGTTGCAGGGACTCTTCCAATTCCGTCTCAGAAAAAGGGGTGACTGGGAGTGCCTCTAGGCCCTCCCCCTCTGTGGCCTGGTTTTAGTCCCCATGCATCGGAGCCAGGGGCAAGAAGCGCACAGGGACCCCTTCAGCCACCTTTGAGTGCCACGGGGAGCCCTGGTGGACAATCTCCGGGTCACCCCGTAGTCAGGAGGTTTTGGCCACGGGTCCAGTCCCCAGAGGGAGGGGTGAAGAACTGGTGCCTCTGCAGGGCCCCACCATGCTCCCCCTCTCTCCTCAGTGCTGGAACTCCGCTGCTCTGGGCCCAGGGCTATGAGGAGCCTCTTTTTCCGCTTGGTTCTCCACAGCAACAGGCCTCATGGGCTGAAGACCCTGCTGCACCCCCTGCTGTTGCTGCCACAGCCACTGCCGCTTCCTGCCCCTTGCCTCGCCTCCTGTCCTAAGGAGAAGGGTTGTGCGTTGGGCTCTCAGATTCCCTGGTGGAAGGTTTGCACAAGTGGCCGTGGCCAGGCCCTGCATCCGTCCCCTGGCACACTGCTGCTCGCCCAAGGGTGGGGAGTGCCCCTAGAGGGTGTGGGGCCTTCTTGGCCCCTTCTGCGCTCCTTAGCTGCCTCCAGCTGAATAGCGGCCAATCCCTCTGATTGGGAAGGAGTGTCTGTCCCTCCCAAGAGGCTCTCCTTTCTTTCTTCCCTCCATAAGACCTTGAACTGTTTCACGTTGCACTGAATCTCAACCTGCTTGGAGAAGTCGGGGGAGCGGGGTTGCAGGCAGGTGGGAGCCCAGTTGGTGTGGGCCCGGGCAAGGGGCTCTCCCCTCCAGGTTTGCTTGTGCAAGGTGGCATTTCCATGCCTTGTTTCGCTTTCTGGGCCCATCTTAGGCTTGGCCGGTGCCTCTGCCCACACCCCTCCTTTCCTGGGGCCAGTCCAGGCCAGTGGGCAGGTTGGATGGGTTCTTGGGTTTTTGTGGCAGGGTATTGATGGAGAGAGAACCGCTTCCTCTGGGCAGTTTTTCTGAGCTCTTTTCCTGGGTGATTTACTCTGCGCTGGGTCCACAGCAAGGAAGCCACAGCGTCCACAGAAGAACCCTGCCTCTCTGCTGGTGTGGGAAGCTGTGGGGATAGTGACAGCCCCATTTGGCTGAGCTTGGATTCTCGCCTGCTTTCAACTATTGCAAGATGTCCGTATCTCTAGAGCCTTTGACCAGACAAAAGTCCCACTGACTTCCAAAGAGCATAGCCCTGAATTTTGTCACAAGAAGGGGGGGGGAGGGGAACCACCAGGTTATGGAATTGCCCCCAGTCCTTTAATCCTGTGGCCAGTGCTGTGCGTGGTCCCTCAGCTCTGAGAAGGATCACAACAGTTTCCCTTAACCCTCCAATGGAGTCTGGCTGCCTCCCGCCCTCCCTCTTCTCGTGGGTATTTCTTTCTCCCTGCGTGTTGATCCACATTTGCAGGGACCCTCAGGGGTCTGGTTTTGAGCCTGGGTCCAGATGGTGGCAAGCCCAGGTGGGTTTGGAAGAGTTTGTTGGGCCAGAGGTCCTCCCTGGTTCACTGAGGAAGATAGCGAAACTAAGTGTAGGATTGCAGGGTTGACCTGGCAGTCCCTATTAGCCGTTCCTGCCTTGCCAGAAGAAGAGGTGCTCCGAGTTGGGCACTGTTGCCTCCTCCTTTCCCCTCCTAGTTTTAAGGTCACATAATGGGAAGGTGGGGTCTGCTTCTGCTTCCTGCTAGGATGTAGGAATCTGTGCTGCTCCTTGTGTAGTGTTTTGATGGCTCTGGGAAGGTTTCGCTTCCTCTCCTTTTAGGTGTAACGTTTATCTTTGTTATTTATTCTTTTGTGTCAAGGGCAGGAACAGGCTAGCTTTGCAGGTGGGGTCTCTGCTTTCATTTGCCCACCTCAGCTACATCCCTGGTTTGATTCCCTTAAGCTTTATAGGAGGAGGGGGAGTTCCTTCCATCCAGAGTTGAACAGCTGACAGTTACACGCAGTTTAAAACTTAAATCTTCTGGTTTATTATTATTTTTCTATAAATGCAAACATTCCCTCCAACTTTAAGGCTGTGAAACTGATACTTATATATAAAATGTTTTTCCCCCTTTTCCAAATGTCAGAATTGTGATGCCTTTTTTCTCTTTTTGAAGCAATACGTGTAGAGTAACAAGCAGCAGAAAGGTCAAAGGCTACTCAAATGTAGGGCAGGCTGCTAGTAGGATCGGAATAAGGGCTGGCGGTGGTGGAAGATACCAGGCTGCCATGGTTTCTAACCACGGCTGGTCTGCTTTGGGAATCTCATCAGCAGGACCTTCAGCTAACTGCTCCTCCCTTCCCCGTCATGAGGGAAGTGGATCAGGGGTAGGGTAGTGGGTAGGGCAGGGGGGTCTGTAGCTGTGGCAATTTGAAGCCTTGTGGACTTCAGCTCCCAGAATTCTGCTGCGTCTGCGACTGCAACCTCCTTTTAGAACCCTGTTCAGCCATTCGTGGGAAGGTCAGAAAACCCTCCCCTGCTTCTCCACCCAAAAGCTCCCTCCTTCCCTTCACTCGGGCGATGGATCTTTCTCTCGCGTGGACCGCTTGGGCTTGGTTGCCATAAAGCCGTTTGCCCCGTGCTTGTGTGCAAGGTCCAAGTGATTTTTTTAATTTTTCCAAAGATGGCTGAACCGCCAATGTGTCACCCCGAGGTGATGGGAGGAGCGAGCTCTGCAGTTTGCCTTAATGGAGGCTCTAACGGACCGAGAGGCAAAAGAACTCCAAGGGAGAAACCGGCATCATTTTTCATGGTGTGAAAAACATGACAGGGGAGTTGTCAAAACTCTGTTACCCTCATAAGCTGAGCCTGTCCTTTACTGTAGAGAGGGAGGGATAAGGAAGCGCTGGATCCCCGATTCTCCTGTCTTCATTGTAGACAAATCCTATAACCCTTTAATAACAAATCATCATTGTAACAAGAAGTCGTCAACTGAGGACATGTATGCAAGAGCAAGAGCACTTAAGAGTTCTATACCGCTTCACAGGGCTTTCCAGCCCCCTCTAAGCGGTTTACAGAGTCAGCAGTCTGGGTCCTCATTTGACCCACCTCGGAAGGATGGACGGCTGAGTCAACCTGGAGCCTGGTGAGATGCAGTCAGCAGACGTAGCCAGCAGTATTCCACTGCACCACCATGGCTCGTGTGTACCATACCAAGGAATGATCCCGTAGTGGTCTACGTAACTCAGACTGAAGACTCGAGTTCTCCAGGATTTACATGCTTTATCACATTTCTTGCCTGCAATTGAACAAAAATCAAAACCGAAAAGACAAATGGATGAACGTGATCAGAAAATAAAGAGCAACAATTAAAAGATCAGCCTCTCAGTCAATCCATGGAGCACCTCTTCTGAAATGAAAACTTCTTGCCTCCAAATCCGCAAATCAAGTGGGTGTCAGGGGTCCACCAGGAGCTTCCCAGGAAGAAGCCCCTGGACCACAAAATGAGACTAACTGTGAGTTGAAGGCAAAGGTGCGTCTTAGCTGAGCTCCAAAAACCGGGAACCCACACGGGTGTTTTTTCAATTCGGAGGAAGAACTGCAAACCGGGTGGGTGGGCGGGCTTAGGAGTCGCCCCAGAAGCCTCCAAGCCCACGGGCAGGCAGACCTTCAAGACCTTTGGTGGGTAGCAGCAGCCTCTGATTCTGGTATTCCCAAAAAGTTCTCTTGGGACCCAAGCAGGGCAGGCGGTTTCCCGCCAGACAGGCAGAGCCCAGGAAAGGAAGCAGGCAAGAAAGAGCCCCAATGGGTTTGCCTGCAGCACGTGGGGGAAGGGAATCTCTGCCAGACTGCCCCCCCCCCCCCCCAATGATTTGGTTTTCCAGCCTTTTGGGAAGTCAAGACAAATAATTCCTGGAAAGGAGGAAAATGGTCTCTATGGGGATGGCACACCTGGGCCTGCGCAGCTTCCTTGCTGGTGCCCACTTGGGAAGCGTTGGTGCGTTCTTTTGCCTTGGGTGCTTGGTACCGGTACCACCCAAGTTCCTCTGCCGCATCCCCCCCCCCCCATCCTCACCCCGCGAGGTTTGCTCACTGGCTGTGCCCCGGAAGCCTCTGATGGCTGACCCAAGCTGGCCGTTTCGGCTTCCCTTGGCCTGGTGTGTGTGTGTGTGTGTGTGAGAACATTTTGTCCAACCTGGAGGAACAACTCCTCCTCCGAAAACCTGCGGGGCGGCGGGGGACGCTGGAGAGGGAGCGTTTGGCCGGATCGAGCTGGGAGAAGCGCTGGGGCTGCCCCGCTGCCTCGGCTCCACCGCCCCGGGCCTCGACCTCCGCTGGCTGGAAAGAGGCGCCGGGTCTGCTCGGAGCTGCCGCGGGGAAAAAACGCGGGGGTCCCGGTCGCGGGAGATCAACAGGCCGGGCCGGGCCCTTCGGCTTTCCGCGCTCCAGAAGAGGCTCCCGCCGGCTACCCCGGGCAGTCGCCCTGCGGAGCTCCCGGAAGAAAAGCGGCTTCGGCCAGAAAGCCAAGCGCCGCGCGCGCGGGACCGAGGAGCCGCGCCACCGGCGGCCCGAGCGACCCCCGCGCGCTCCGCTTCCGCTTCCTCTGCTCGGAGGGCCGAGCGCGGGCCCCGTGTGGCGGCGGCACCAGGGGCGGCTCGCTCCCGGGGCTCCCGCGAGGAGGCTGCCCGGGTGGCGCTTGTCCAGAGCCCGGCAGGACAAGCGGCGGCTCCAGCGCAGGTGAGAAGCGTCCGGGGGGCGCCGAGGAGCAGCCCCTTGCCGAGCAGAGCGCGGCCGGCTCGCAGGACAGCGGAGGAGGGACCTCGCGGAGCCGCCGCGGCTGCCAAAGGCGGCGGCGCTTCGTGCCCCGGTTGGCCCGCAGGACAGCGGCCCGTCCCGCCGGGATCTCCGGCTGCCCTCCCGCAGGTGTCCGCCCTTTGTGGGGTCGCGGTCCCGCCAGCCTCGGCCGCAGGCCGGGGAGGTTGGGACCCGCGCTCGGGGGCCTGACTGGGACTGTCTCTTCCCCCGCTGGCTTCCCTCCTCCCTTCCCGGGGATGCGGGCCGTTGGGCGCGCTGAGTCCGCTCGGGGCCCTTGGGAGCTCAGCCCCTCCTCTCCCTCCCGCAGGCAACCGGGCCCGGCCCCTCCCGCTGCTCGGCCACCCGTGGGCTGCGAGATGCTGCCGGCCCGCGCCCCGCGCCCTCCGCGCCTGAGATGGAGGCCCCCCGCCCGGCGGGCCCTGCCGTTGGGCTGCTCCCGGGCCAGGGCAGGCAGGCGGCGGCGGCGGCGGCGGCGGCGGGTCGCGTGGAGGGCAAAGGGGTGGCCGTCCGGGGCCTCCTGTGGCTGGCCCTGACCCGGGAGCTGAAGCGGCCCTGCCCGGAGGCGGAGGGCTCGGCCGAGCGGCGGCCGCGGGGAGAGCCCGGCACCCTCCGGCGCGGGCCCGTCGGCCGGCTGGCTCGGGACTACGTGGTGCCCTGCCTGGCTCGCTACGGCCTCTGCGTGAAGGACGCCTTCCTCGGGGAGGCGCTGGGCGGGCAGATCCTGGCGCAAGTGGAGGGCCTGCACCGCGGCGGCAAGTTCCAGGACGGGCAGCTGGCGCTTCGCAGAGCGGGGCCCGCCCGCCGCATCCGCGGGGACCAGGTCGCCTGGGTGGAGGGCCGGGAGCCCGGCTGCCGAGCCATCGGCGCCCTCATGGCCCGCCTGGACGAGCTCATCCTGCAGTGCGCCGGGCAGCTGGGCGGCTACGAGATCAACGGCCGGACGAAGGTGAGCGAGCGCCGGCTGGAAGGGCCGCTGCCCGGGCTCAGCCCCTCCCCGGCCCCTCGGGCAGACGCAAGGCGGGGGCGGGGGGGGGAGGCCGTGGGATCCCCTCCCTCCGGAGGGCGCAAAAAGCCGTTGGCTTTCACCTGGGGGCGGGATCTCTGCTGCTGCCGCTGCTGCTGCTGCTGGAAGGGGCTTGGAGCTGGGCAGGTGGCCCAAGACCAGAAGCAACCCTCCCCAAGAAAGGCCCTCGGGGCTTGGGGCTCTTCCTTGGGCCTCTGCTTCCCGGGCTGGGTGTCCTGGGAGGGAGGGATGCCCTCTTATTACCTGGGGCAGGACAGGTAGCCGTGGAGGATGGGGTGATGGGAGCAGCCCTCCTGGATTTTGCCCCAAGAAGGCAAATAAGCATCTCTGACCCTCCCCCTCTCCCTTTGGAGGCCCCTGGTTGGGCTGAGCCCTGAAGGGACGGGGGGGGGGTGAGGGGGGCTGTGGGGGGCATGGGCCAGGCTTGGAATGAGCCCCGCCATGTTGTGTGGGTACCAGTCAATTGTCTGCCAGCCCTCCCTGACTTTAGGGTCCTGTGGGGCCCCTCAGAGTAGGCCCCCTCCCTTTTGCTAGTCTTGCCAGCCTGCGCCCAGAGGGACCCTGGCCAAAGTGCCCCCATCCTTGAAGGGGTAAGAGGAGTCTCAGAGGTGGGCAACCAGCCCTGCCTTCGCCTCCTTTTGCAGCCCCCTCCAAAGGCTCCCTGAGTTGGCGTCTCCTCCCCCCCCCCCCCGTCCTCGGGTGACCCTGCAGGGAACATCCACCACGTGGCTGGCAGCCGCCCGGCTGGGAGGGAACAAGTCCCGCCTCACTGGGGGGACTGGATGTCCTGGCTCTTCCTGAGAACAGGCTGCTCCAGCCCTGCGTGGGGAGAGGGTCCCTATTGTCGGCTGCCCAGGGGGGAGGGGGGCTTGGGGGGCAGGGAGGGCAGATGCCTTGCGTGGGGGGGTGCTGCCAGCCCACTGCATCCCTCTCGCAGTGGGGCTCCCCCCCCCCGCCAGTGTTCAGATGAACCACAATTCAGGATGGGGATGCCTCTCAATAGCTCCTGCCCCTGCGCAGAAGCCGTCCAGCCTTTGCCCGCCTTGGGCTTGAAGGAGGGGGAGGGAGTCTCGGTGTGTGGTGGGGGAGGGGCTCTTCTCTGAAAGGAGGGCATCTGGCCTGGCCTCCTGGGGTGTCTGGGGTGCCTGCAGTGAGGGTATGTGAGACCAGCGGGGCTGCAGGATTTGGCCCCGGCACCTGTTTGATGGTGGCAGAAGATCCATGCCCTGGCATTTGCCCCCCCCCCCGCCTCTGGTGGAGTGCCTTACCAGGGTGGTCTGGGCTATGAGGCCCGGTCATTTGTGCCAAAGCAGCTGGCCAGAGGGGCAGGGGGCTTCTGGGGGGGCAAGCCTGGTGGATTTGCCAGCTGCTCAGTCGTCCCCCCTTCCCCTCCTGCCTCCCAGGCCATGGTGGCATGTTACCCTGGCAATGGCCTGGGCTACGTGCGGCATGTGGACAACCCCCACGGAGACGGGCGCTGCGTCACCTGCATCTACTACCTGAACCAGAAGTGGGACAGCAAGGTAGGGGGTGGTGGGAGGGGGTGTGAGGAGGGGGCAAGGGGGCAGCTCCTGGCCTTCAGGGGCAGCTCAGAGCAGCCAGGGCCGAGACTGGGGCTCTGCTGGCATTTCACGGGAAGGGGATCGGAGTCGCCAGTCTTGAAGAGCGGGAAGGTTTAAGCCCCCGCGGAAGGGGGAGGTTTCCGTGCTCCTAGAAGGCTGCGAAGAGTGGAGGGCTCCCCTTGAAGGCAGTTTGGGGCTGAAGGGCTGGGCTCTCGGACAGAGGCCAGGACTGGGTGGGCCCTCCTTGGCCCTCCTTGCCCCCCCCTGGCCTGAAGGGCCCTCCTTGGCCCCCTCTCCCCCAGGTGCACGGGGGCCTCCTGCAGATCTTCCCAGAGGGCCGCTCGGTTGTGGCCAACATCGATCCCATCTTTGACCGGCTGCTGATCTTCTGGTCCGACCAGCGCAACCCACACCAAGTGAAGCCGGCCTTCGCTACCAGGTGACAGGGACTGGCTGGAGGGAAGGGCCTGGGCCAAGAACCACCCCGGGCCTGCAAATGAATCACCTCCCCCCAGACAGGCAGAGTGACACTTTGGCAATGGGGGGTAGCCAGGTGGAGCCCCCGCCCCACGAAGAGGAAGGCTTCAGAGCCAGCTGCCCCCCAGGAAAGAGGCAGGGAAGTCCAGAGGCAGCACCCTCCAAGAGACCGGAGGACGGGGATGCCAAGCCAGAGGACACCCGGGTCCCTGGGCTGGAGCAGAAGATCCCTCCCCTTCCCCCAGCGGGGCTGCAGCCAGAGGCTTCTGGGCTGCTGCTGAGAAAGACTGGGGCAGCGGGGGGGGGGGACTAGTCTTGCGCCCCACCCATCGATTGCTGAGCGGCTTGTCCTGGAGAGACACCCCCCATCAGATGCCAGGCCACACCAGCTCTCTCAACCCCTCCCCCAGTCCCAGCTGCCGCCTGACCTGCCTTCTGCCACCTGCCCAGGTATGCCATCACGGTCTGGTACTTCGATGCCAAGGAGCGGGCCAGAGCCAAGGAGGCACACCAACGGGGTAAGCGGGAAAGGGGCGACCTTTGGGCGGAGGTGCCGTGGGGATGCCCCCCACCCCCCCCGTTGCCTGGGCCCTGGGAGGGTCTTTCCCTGGGAATGGCGAGCCCAGTTAGCTGTGGGGCGGGGGCAGCTTGGGAAGCTCCACAGACTGTTGTCCAGAGGGGCTTGGCCGATGGTGGCCGGCCAGGAGAGAGCGAAGAGGCTGCTGCCCCCTTGGGGGGTCCTTTGGCTTTTGGGAGCCGGGAAAGGAGCAGGAAAAGGAGGCAAAGCAGTGGAGGGCAGCCTGGGGGAAACGGCGGGGGGGCACCTGGAGGGCAACCCCTCTCTTCCCCTCCCCCCTGCAGCTTCTGCTAGAAAGGAAGGAGCCTCTTCTGGGACTGATGGCCCCACGTGACGGGCGGAAGACGTTGCCGTGGGAACCTGGCTGGCAAGGTCCGCCCCTCCTTTGGCCCTCCCAGCTGCCTGAGGATGCTGCCCCTGCTGGGCTGGGACACCCCAATGCAGGGAGGGGGTCTTGGGGGAAAGAGGGGTCCTGGGGTGCAGAGAGGAACCCTACCTACGTGCTGGGGTCTGTGGGTTTTGCCCTATGATGTGCAGCTGTGCTCTGGCCAGTCCGTAAATGCAGCTCCACTTTGCACATGGGGCGCTATGGGGTACCCCCTGGCAGCCCCCTCCTGCTGCTGCCCCTCTGTGGACGGGGAGACAGAGACAGAGGGCGGGGGGGACGGACTGTGCAATAAAGATACCTCATTCGGAAAGGCTCCTGGCTGATCTCTTGGGGAGACGGGGGGCTTGACAGGCAACCCAGCCTGAGGTGCCCCAGCTGCGTTCCCATGACTGCTGTGCACTCAGGATGCCCCATTGCTGGCTCTGTTCCCACGTCAGCCTGGTCGGTTTCTGGTGGGCAGCGTCTCCCCAGGGCAAGACCCTCCCTCGTGGGATTGGGGGCTGCTCTTCTGAGCGCTTCTCTCCTTCCTTGGGGAGGGGGGCTCTGCCCTCTTGTCCTGTGAAGCCTCCAGAGGGTCCATGAGGACGGTGGGGGGAGGGGGGGGAGAGGTGTGATTTGAGGAGCAGCCAGAAACGAAGGGTGCAGGCAAGGAGGTGGCCAGCAGGTGGTGCCCTTGAGCTGACTTGGCTGGGACCCCTTGTGACACCCCACCCCACCCCCACCCCCACCCCACCCCCGCAGGAAATTTGGAGGGCCAGAAGAACTGCCTCCTCTCCCCCCCCCCCCCC
>NW_020769478.1:346292-388767 GCF_900518735.1 Pseudonaja textilis | reverse complement strand
CCCCCCCCCCCCCCCCCCCCCCCAAGAGGCAGGAAGTGCCCGAACAGGCCAAAGGGGGTGGGGTGGGCCTTTCTCTAGGGAAGCCTCTCCTAGCAAACGCAGCAGCGGCTCTTCCGGGCAGCTGGAGCCCTCAGGACAAAGAGCAGCAGCCAGGCTGGCTTTTTAATCCCTGGCTCTGGTGCAGGGAGGGCAGCTGCTCTGGTGGCAGGTCACCCAGCAGAGGGGAGGGCTGCAGGCCGGGGAATGCAGAGAGATCCCTGCCTGGACAAGGAACCGGGCAGCTCCCAGGTTTCTGGGCATCCACCTCTGCAGCCCAAAACATCCTTTGCTAAGAAGGCGACCCCCCGCCCCCCCCCCCCCTTATTGTGGGAAGATTGGCCACAAGATGAGGGATGTGGGCCTGATCTCTTGTTCTTGGGGTGGGGGGGACACAACAAAGGGAGAAGGAAGCCCGGGGGGGGCTCCCTCTCAGCCAGAAGTGGCCCCTGTGCCCTTGGCTGCGAATGTCAGCAATCAGACATGGCTGTTTCCTCAAGATTTGCAATAGCTTTTGGACAACCCGCCCCGCCCCCCATGGAGTGTATAGAGAAGACCTCCAACCCCCACCCCCCAATCCAAGCCCTGGAGGAGGGAGTTGCTTTTCCCTCTGCCCGGTGCCTGCAGCAGGAGCCACTAAGTGCCTTGGCGGGTGGCGGGTCAGGGACCGGGCAGCCCAGGGTGGGCGAGGCCCGGGGCAGCCGCTGGGCCTTCCCGCTCTTGCCAGATTTCTCGTCCTGCTGTGTTCCAAGAGCCTGCTTGGCCTTTGAGCCCTCCCTTCGCTTCCCTGGCGCTGGGCAAAGGAGGCCATGGGTGGGGTTGGCAGAGATGCCAAGGTTGGTGGAAACCTGATCTTGTAACCTTATCCTGCTGTTTTTGTATCAGCCCGATAATCCCCTCCACCAGAGCCTCTCCCATCCCATCTTGGGAGGCGCCGGCTGCGGCCCTGGATCTCTCGACGTTAGAAAACAGGACACCGGCGCAGCCAAAGGGGTTGCTGGGCATGTGGGGAGCGCTCTCCATTGCCAGCGTAGACAGCAGGGGGGGCTCTGCTCTCGGCTGGGCATCTCCTGCTGGGGTGCAAAGAGAGGCTCTGCGACAGGGGCTCTGATGGGCCGCTTGGCTGAAACTGCTCCCGCGGGGGAGGCCCCTGGAGCGGGGAAGGGCTCCAAGCGGGGCAGGGGGTGGGGCGGGGGCTACTCATCCTTTTCACCTTCCTGACCACCCCCCTGCCCACTTTCCTTCTGCAGCGGCCCTGCAGGGTCCTGGCATCTCAGGCTCTTCTGCAGAAGCCTCGGGTGGCATTGCTGAGCACCGCAGGCAGCTCAGCCTACATGGCATGCCTGACACAGACGAGAGACAGGAGGCTTTGCCAGCAGCCTCCGGACCACCTGCAGGGATGGGCACCCATCCTCCCCAGCTGTCCCAGGCCAGTCCACTGGCTTGGGGGTCCCCAGTGGCCGGCAGGCGGGAAGGGCCCCTCTGCCCGGCGGTTCTCCCAAGGACCCCGTGGGGTGCAGGGCATGCTCTGCCCTGAGGCCCAAGGTGAGGGGTGGCCTGGCAGCCGCTCTTGTCCCAGGGAGAAAGTGTTACGCAAGCAGGTGATGCGGCGATTAGAGACTGAAAGCCACCTCAACTCCAACGCCCAGCCTGCCTTCGGAGCCGCCCTGAGGGATCAGGTTCTCCCAAGAGGGGAGACGCCTTCCTCTTGGTACCTGTACCCAGGGTATAAAAGCAGGCACGGGAGGCAGGCACCTGTGCCCGCTGGCTCGGTCCAAGCCGCCTCCTGGCCAGGCCAGCCAGGGTTTCAGCCATGGAAGCCAGCGCAGCCACCCTTCTCCTCCTGGCTCTCTGCCTTGCCTGCCTCCTGCTGCTCCGAGGAGGAGGAGGACGATGGGGCACCAAGGCACGCCTGCCTCCCGGACCGCGGCCCTTGCCCTTCATCGGCAACCTGCCTCACCTGGATACCAAGAACATGATCAAGTCTCTGCTGCAGGTAAGCTCAGCCTTCTGGGTCCTGGAAGGCGGCGGGGGCCAAGGCAACTCCTGGGGGTGGGGCATCGCACTGCCCGCTCCAAGACCTCCTCTCCTTGGGTGCCCCAGCTCAGCAGGCAGTACGGCTCGCTCTTCACCATCCACTTGGGGTCCCGGCCGGTGGTGGTGCTCTGTGGGTACCAGGTGGTGAAGGAGGCCCTGGTGGACCGAGGCGAGGAGTTCAGTGGCCGCGGAGACATGCCGGTCTTGTTCCGATTCACTCAGGGGAACGGTGAGCCCGGGTGGATGCAGAGCTTTCCTCGGGGTTTTCCTCGGGCTGCCCTAGGATGGGCGGGGAGGAGGCCAGTCGGCAGGCTCCAAGCAGACCGTTGCCAGGCCAGCCTTTCTCCAGGACCAAGTGTGTGTGTGTGTGTGTGTCGGGGGTGTGTGTGTTGGGGGGGTGTCCATCCCAGTCCAGGGAGGGGCAGCCGGCCCTTTCTTGCTTGTGGACATGGGGTGCTCTCCAGCTGTCCACCTGCTGACCCTCCGGCTGCTCCGTTGCTGCTGCTGGGGCTTTGATTCCTCTGCCCCCCCCACCCCCCCTCCAGGCGTCGCCTTCTCCAACGGGGAGAAGTGGAAGGTCCTGAGGCGCTTTGCCATCCAGACCTTGCGGGACTTCGGCATGGGCAAGCGCAGCATTGAGGAGCGGATCCAGGAGGAGGCCCAGTGCCTGGTGAAGGAGCTGGCCAAGAGGACAGGTGCGTGGGGCTGCCGAGGGGGGCCCGGGGGGGGGGCACTTCGACCAGCTGAGTTGCGCCTTCACTTCCGGGGGGGGGGGACTTCGCTCCAGCAGCTGCTTAGGACGGGTATTTGCAGGCTTTAAGAAGGCTGATCGGTAAGGAGGGATCTAGCCCCCTGCTGGGAAGGCTCCGCCTGGCCCCAGGAAGGAGGAGCAGGAGGGGGGGGGTAAAAGAGCACAGGTGAGGATTATGATAATGAGGAGGAGGAGGAGAAGAGCAAAGTGGAAGAGCAGGACCAGAAACAGAGTTTCCCCTTGAACAGAATAACGGAGCCTCCTAGTCTGACCCCATCCCAATCTGACCATTTCAGAGAAACTATTGTCTCCAGTCTCTATTTCAACACCTCCAGTGCTGGAGCCTCCGGCCCTTCTGGGGGGAAGCCACTCCACTGGCTGGTTGTCCTCCCCGTCAGGTTGCTTCTCTCCTTCAGTAGTTCCACCTGTTGCTTGTCCTGCTTTCAGGCGCTTTGGAGGGCAGGTTGACGCCCCCCCCTCCTTTATGGCAGCCCCTCAAGTCTTGGAAGCCTGCTCTCCTGTCTCCCCGGCCCAGTTCCCGCAGCCGCTCTTCGTATGATTCCGTCTGCAGCCCCCTCATCCTCTTGGTTGCTCTTTCTGCACTTTTTCCAGAGCCTCAACGTCTTTTTTGTATCGTGGCAACCAAAATATTGCAAGTGTGGCCTTTTCACCGAGGCATCATAGAGTGGTGTGATCTCAGTTCTGTTCCTCTGCAGCCCAGGATAGCGCAGGCAGCTGCCCCCCACGGCTGACTCACGTTTAAGTGACCAAGAATCTTCTGGATCTTCTCTTGAGCCCCCCTTCTGTGGCGTGGGCTGCTCCTGGCAGTTAGTGCCATCAGTAAATGTGACCTTCCCCTTCTACCCCCTCGTCTAAATCGTTGAGGAAGATGTTGAGGAGTCCTGGGCCTAAGACAGGGCCTTGGGGTGCTCCGCTGCCTACTTCCCCCCGTGTAGAAGAAGAACCAGCACTGGGGGGGCGGGGGGGGGGGGCTCGCTGGCTAGCCTGCCCCTCAGGCCTTTCGCTTTTGGTGCTCCAGAGCCCTTTGACCCCACGTTCCTGCTGGGCTGCTCGGTCTCCAACATCATCTGCTCCATCGTCTTTGGAGATCGGTTTGACTACGAGGACCAGCATTTCCTGACCTTCATTGGGCTGATCAACGACAACTTCCGCCTCTTCAGCTCTCCTTGTGCCCAGGTGAGCGCCTGTTTGGGGGCGGGCCAGGAAGCAGCAGCCCCTCCACTGCCCCTCTGTCCCATCAGGGCCCCCGTGGAGCTTGGTGGCCCCGGCGGCTTCTACTACCGCCTTTCATCGTCCAAGTCCAAGCAGATATCAGGGCCCTGATCTCTCCTCAGCCTCCGGCGTCCCTTTCATGGCATCAGCCCAAAGGTGCTTTGGCTTGAAAGCGGAGTCAAAGAGGCCATCTCCATTAAGACTAAGAACAGCCCTCCCTCAACCGAAGGGGAGGGACAAGACACTGGCCCCCTCCTGTTTACCGCACCGTCCTTTCAGCAGTGCCAAAAAGGTTCCGCTCCCAGGTTCCCTCTGATTCAGGGACCCTGAGGGCACAAATGGGCCCCCGACAGAACTGAAGAAGCTTCTTGGATGAGAAGCGAAACAACTTCAGGAGAAAGCAAGCCCCAGCTGCCTGTTGAAAAAGCCCCTTTGGGACGATGCCACGAAAGTGAGGCCAAGGCAACCTTTGGTTCAGGTCTCCGTCTGGATCTGGGCCTTGCTGGCCTGTCTCAAAGCACATGCAAGAGGAGGGGGAGACCCCTGTGCCCCCCTCGCTTTCTCCTCTCCATGACCCCGGGCTGAAGAAGGGAGAGGCCCCCTCATTTTTGGCTGAGCCCCCTGAAGCGCTAACTCCGAGGGGAATTGGGATCGTGTGGTGGGAGGGGGTCCTGGTGCCCTTTGCCCCAACAGAGGGACTGGCCCAATTGCCTCCCACTTCCCACTCACCTCCCCCCCCCCCCCCCCCCCCCCCCCTTTGGTGGTCTCCATTTCCCATCCCGGATGGTTCTTTCTAGATGTACAACATTTTCCCTCACATCATGTATTACCTGCCTGGACCCCACAACCGGATATTTGCCAACTTTGAGAAGCTGCGGGTCCTGGTGAGGGAGATGGTCAAGGCCCACCAGGCCAGCCTGGACCCCAGCTGCCCACGCGACTTTATAGACTGCTTCCTCCTGAAGATGCAGCAGGTGAGAATGGGCTTTGTAGTCCCCTGCAGGGCTTCCGTGGCAGAGGGAGGGCAAGGTTGCTGCCTGTCAAATGCAGAGCGGTGGTCCCTGCAAGGGTGCAATTTGAGGAAGGGGAGAGACAGCAACGGGCTCCCGGCTGCCTCTGAAAGGGAGGGGGCTAAAGAGGAGGCTTACCTCCCCCCCCCTCCCCCACCAGCAGGGCAGGGAAGAGCCATAGCGGGTGGGGACTTAGCGGCCAGATGTGGCTCACTGGCAGCCCAGGTGCAACCTCCCATCCAGGGGATCGGCGCTCAGAGCTGCAGGGAAAATCCCCCCCCCACAAGGCAGCCCCTGCTTGCACCTTCTGCAGCCCTCCTGGGTGGAGCCCCTCCCACCCTGAAAAGGATGGCCTGGCCTGGCAGGGGAGGCGGCAGCCCACAGGCTCACCCCCCCGCCCCCGGGGACCCCTGTTCCTGCAGGAGAAGGAAGACCCCTGCAGCTTCTTCCACACCGACACTTTGATCATGACTACCCACAACCTCTTCTTTGCGGGCACCGAGACCATCAGCACCACCCTCCGCTACGCCATCCTCATCCTCATGAAGTTCCCCGAAGTGGCTGGTGAGGCTGAGAGGAGCCCCTCCCCCCCGGAAGGCCAGAGAGGCGGTTGCCAGTCGTGCCATCCAAGTGCCTGAGGCTGGCAAAGGTGGCCCCTCTCCGGCTTTGCCCAGCGGGCACCATTTAGGAAAATGGGGCATCAAGGAGAGAGGCCAGTGGGGGGACCCCGCTGGGCACTGTGCGGGTGGAGGGACCAGGGCCCCCAGAGCAGTCGGGCGGGGAACTCACCCCCCTCCCGTCTCCAGCCAAGGTGCAGGAGGAGATTGCAAAGGTCATTGGCCCCGAGCGCCTCCCCTCCATTGCTGACCGGGCGAGGATGCCCTACACGGATGCCGTGATCCACGAGGTCCAGAGGTTTGCAGACATCATCCCCATGGGCATCCCCCACGCCCTGACCAAGGACACCCATTTCCGGGGCTTCTTCTTTCCGGAGGTACCCGAGGGCAGCAGGCCGGAGCGGGCCGTGGGGTCTGGGGTCTGTCCGTGGGCTTTATCCCGGCTAAAGTCTCATCCTTTAGCTCCTCCTGGCTGCAGTTCTCCCCTTGGCAGGGATGCCAGCTGCTATCTCCTGCGGGGTGTCTGCGTGGGTTGAGTGATCCTCTCTGCAGGGCACAGGAGGGCGGTGAATTGGGTGGCATCAGGGCAGCTTTCTGGTTTCACATCTGTCTCTTTGACACGGATGGTACCAACAGAGGCGGCTGTTTGATGGATGCAAATTTTATTGGCGCCTGCATGCTGTTACTGGGTTTCTTTGTGGGACTGTTTTAAATTATTTTTATTAGCTAATCATTTCGGGTTTTTTGGTTATTTTCAACATTCTTGTTCACCACCCAGAGTTCCATTTGGTAAATGGGTGGCCATATTAATTTGTTGAGTCAACAAAAAAAAGTCTGCAGAGTCAGCTCAATGTAGCAGTTAAGACACTGGCTAGAAACAGGGAGAGCCGAGTTCTAATTCTGCCTTGGGCTTGGAGCCAGCTGGGTGACCCTGAACGATTCACTTTCTCCATGGCCCTAGGAAGGGAGAAAGGGAGGGAGGGACAAACCAATTTGAAAACCTTGCCGAGAACATGGAAGGCACCTGTGCAAGCAGTCTCCGAGCATCAGATGCGGGAGGCCACGAGCCAAGGGGGCCCCCTGCCCTCTGCTCCCCGGTTGCCGAGGGCGAGGAGAGCGGAGGAGGCAGCGCCGCCGCTCAGCGCCTGCCCGCCCTGCCTTCTTCCCTCCAGGGCACCAACGTCTGGCCTTTCTTCCACTCCGTGCACCAAGACCCCACCCAGTTCAAGGAGCCCGGCAGGTTCGACCCCGGGCACTTCCTGGACGAGGAGGGCGCCTTCCGCCGCTCCAACGCCTTCATGCCCTTCTCGGCGGGTGAGTGGCGGCGGCGGCGGCGGGGAGTGGGGGGGAGGCGGAGGCGGGCGCCCCGCCTGGGCCTGGGCCGCGCTCCTGGGCCCCGCTCAGCCGCCCCTCTGCCCCGCAGGGAAACGGCTGTGCCTGGGCGAGGCCTTGGCGCGCATGGAGCTCTTCCTCTTCCTGACCGTCCTCCTGCAGCGCTTCTCCTTCCAGCCCGGCTGCCCCCGCGACCGGCTCGACCTCTCGCCCCTCGCCAGCGGCATCGGGAACGTGCCTCGGCCCTACACCTGCCGCCCGCTGCCCCGCTGAGGCCGCCGGCCGCCCCTCTCTCTTGCGGCGGGGAGGGGGCTTCTTTCCTGGGCGCCGCTTCCTTCTTGCCCTTCCGTTGGCGAGCCCGCCCTCCGGGGCGGCTCTGCCCGGGGCTGCCGCCGCCGCTTCTGCAGCCCTTCGTCCGAGGAGAGGCGGCGTCGGGCTTCAGGGACTGCGGCGTCGGGGAACGGCGAGCGCCCAAGAGCCGCTTGGCGCCTTGAACTTGAATCCGACCGCAAAGCTTTGGCCGGGCCTCCCAGCGGCAAACAGAAAGGAAAGCCCAGCCGGAGCAAACACTACGGGGCCCGCAATCCACACCCGCCCAGCCCGGCCCTTGAGAACCACCCTCCAGGGCCTCTTGCAGGCCCGCTGGGTGAGGCTGAAACGGGAGAAGGCCGCAGAGGGACAGAAAGAGAAGTGCCACTATTGTGCCCAAATTAAATTGCATGCTTTTATGTTAAAACACCGACAGTTTTCAACACCTCCGAAAGATGCTTCCCTTGTACAAAAAGTGGGGCAGCCCCCCCACCCTTCCATCCTGCTCCTGTCCTTGACTTGGGGTTTGGGGGGGGGGGGCTTGCCTTGCAGAAATGGGCTGAGGGCGGTCAAGGGGCCTGGAATAATCCTGCTTTTCTAGAGATTCTTCTGCTCTGTTAATCAATTCCGGTGAGCTTTTATCTTTGAGAATTGTTTGTAAACTGTTTTGAGGGTGTTCGGGGATTGGAAAGTGGGGTACAAATATTCTGAATAAAATGCTAAGCAAGCGCACACAAGACCCGCCCCCCCTTCTGCATTCAGAACCAGGGCTGGGAATCTGGGTGGGATTCGCACACAGGCTGCCCCAAACTTCTCTTTCTCCAGCCTCTCCTGACTCCCAGCCCGCAAGACTTGAGGTGAGGGAAGCCAGGGCTGGCCCAACCGGGAGTAGCAAACTCATAAAGACCCTTCCGGTGGGGAGGAGGCCACCCGCTCTACTTTGGCCCACTGAGGAATCTGGCGGCTGAGCTGTGCAGATTGGCCTGTCTTCCCGAGGGGTGCCTGGACGAGCTTCTCCACCTCCCCAGCCCCCCCTTTCTGAAAGCCCCCCACCCCCCGGAAGTGCCTTCGGCCTCTGCCAGTTGGTAACCAGCCTGTTTGCTCAGCATCGTCACCCCTGGTGCTTCCCTAGAAAACATGGCATCAAGGGGGGGGGCTCCCTAATGCAGAACCTCCTCAGCCTTGCCAAGACCCCCGTGGCAGCCCCCAGCTCCGTCCCGGATCTGCCCATGAGGCTCCTGCCCTGAGGCCTCTTCTCCGGCACGAGGCAATGCCCGCTGGGGTGCCAGACGTAGCCCAGGGCCTGAGAGACAGCTGAGCCTGGCACCCCCTGGCACCTGGGCAAGCACCTCCAGAGGAGCCCCTGGGGAGCGGGCAGGCGGGCGACGGGTTGGCTGGGAAGGCCGGCAGCCCTGGGATGAGAGGGAAGTGGGGCAGCACCACAAAGGGAGGGGTGGGGACAATCTGGGAGGCGAGCAACCCACAGCAGCTGGGGCCCCCCCCGAGGGGGGGGCAGCTCTTCACTGGGGGAGGAGGCAGAGCTGGTAAGGCCGGGGAATGCTGCCCAGGCCGGTGGACTCGGGGGTGATGTCGATGGCTGCGGGCTCCGTCAGGGCTTTCAGCCGGAAGTTCTGCAGGATGGTGGTGAGGAAGAGGAAGAGCTCCATGTTGGCCAGGCCTTCGCCCAGGCACACCCGCTTGCCTGTGGGGGGGAGGGGAGAAGGCTTCCTTGGTGCCTCTGCCAGCAAAGACAGATGGGGGGGCAGCCTGGCACCCGCCCCCCAAATGCTTCTGCTCTTTCCAGAGCCCCTGGACTGCCCCCCGCCCTCCCCGCCGACCCTGCCCTGCTGGCTGAGCACCAGGAAGCGGCTCCCCTGATTGGCTCAGGCCGCTCCTGGGAGGGTGCCAGGAAGGAAGCGCATGGCCCCCGGGGCCCTTGCCAGCCTGGCCCCCTCCCTGCCTCCCAACGAGGCTCCTGCCCACCCTGGCGGGGCGGCCGCTTTCCCCGTTACCTGCTGAGAAAGCCAGGAAGGCCTCCCGCTTCCTGAACCGCCCGGCCTCATCCAGGAAGTGGGTCGGGTCGAAGACGTTGGGGTTCCTGAACTGCGTGGGGTCAGACTGGGAGGTGCAGAGCAAGGGGATGACGTTGAGGTCCTGGGGTTGAGGGGGGAAGGGGACAGCCTGGGTGAGCCCAGCTCTCCCCTACTGAGCAGGGAGCACAGTCGTCGCAGGCATGTGCAGAGTGCTTTCTGCTCGGGGCATCCTCGCCATTTGGGCTGGGAGGGAAGACCCGTGTGGGTCTCATTTGGGAAACCAGCCCAAGCCAAGCCCACCCAGCCCAGGTTCCCTACTTCGCCAACCTTGGGGAGGCTGTATCCCCGGAATTCGATGTCCTTTGTGACCGTGTGGGGCACCCCCATAGGGACGATGTTGGCGTAGCGCTGCATCTCGTGGATGACGGCGTCCGTGTAGGGCATCTGACTCCGGTCGTCCATGCAGGGGGCACGGTTGTCCCCAATGACCCGGTCGATCTCTTCGTGGAGCTTCTCTGCCGGAAGAACCCCAGAGTCCCCACGAGAGCCACCAAGGCAAGGGGAGGAGCCCCCCGAGGAGGGATTCCAAGGGGGCTGCCTGTCCTTCTGCCCTCTGCTCCCTCGCCTGTCCCCTCCCTCCATGTGTTTGGACGCTGCAGGGCCCCCCTCATCTGTGCCCTCCCCCAGTTTACCTTCCACCTCGGGGTGCCTCAGGAGGATGAGCAGCCCATAGCGCAGGGTGGAGCTGACCGTCTCAGTGCCAGCAAAGAAGAGGTTGACGGTGGTCTTTGCCATCGTGTCCTTGTTGAAGTGAGAAGTGGGGTTGCCCTTTTCCTGCAAGGCGGCAGAAACCAGCCGGTTTTGGTCCTTCTAAGGGAGCTGCAAAGATGCTCCTTGCTGGTTGAGAAACTGGGGCCAAGGGATCTTGCTGGCAGGTTTCAGAAATCGGAGCCCTCCCCGTTTGCCCACACAAAGGGCCTTCTCGAGCGGGGCCTGGGAAGCGAAGGCTCAGCCTGGCTGTCCCCCAACGGAGCTGCCCTCGAGGCCCAAGCAGAGCCAGCAGGGCTCCCCAGCCCTGGGTGCAAGACCCCCGTGGCCGCCTCCGAGGAGCCCTGGGCCTGCGGGTCCGGGAGAAAGCCCCTTCCCCTCTCGGCAGAGCCGGGCAGGGGCCACGGCGATACCTGCTGGATCTTGATGAGGAAGCAGTCGATAAAATCCCTGGGGGAGTTGGGGTCCAGGGTCTGCCTGTTCATCTCCAGCCGCTCGCCCACAAACTTGGCCAGCTTCAGGTAATTGGCGTAGATTCTCTGGTGGGGCCCTGGGACCCATCGCATGATGTTTGGGAAGACGAAGAGCAGCTGAGGGAGAAGGGAGAAGCTCTGCTCTGCTCTGCAAGGTCTCGGCTGCGCCCACCCGGCCCACCCAGCCAGAGGCCCCCGAGCCATGGAGGAAGCCCCTGCGAGGGGCTTCTCCAGCCCCCTCCCATGCTGCGCTGGCCATCAACCACCCACTGCAACGAGGCAGTTCAGGGATCACCCTTGGGGGAAGGGGCCCCCTGGCCACAGAAACAAGAGCCAGGCTCTCTCCCAGGGCAGCTACTTGGGGGTGGCAGCGAGGGGTCAGCTGAAGGTCCTGTGCCCAGCCCCGTCCTTTTTGGCCCTGGCACCACGGCCCTTGGCCTCCTTTGGCCTTCCCCCAGAAGAGAGCTCTGGCTCCTCCACCTCACTGCCCTTTGCTCTGCCTAAGCTGCTCCCTGGCACCAGCTCAGGTGGCAGCTTCAATATTGCATGTTCCTTGGGGGGCGGGTTGAGAGTAGGGGGCAGATTGGGATATAAGTCACCTAACAGGTATTTGGGTTGGAAATATATAAACCAGGATAGGCATTTTAAAACTGTATCTTTAAGAGAATGCTAAAATTGTAATTAGGTGTGGTTTCTCAAACGGCCATAAGATGGAGCCAGAAACCTGGGTTGTTTAGTTCCTGTTCTGGTGTTTCTGGAGTCTTAGTCTTAGTCTCAGAAGAGAGTGTGAGTCAGTCTCTGTTTCCTTCTGTTGGAAAGTATTGCCGTTCTTCTTAATTGACTGATATTCTTGGATTTGATGTAAGTCTGATACTGAACTGTTTTTGACACTGGACTTTGTTATTGGATTATCCCTGGACTAAAAACTGACTGGTTAAACCTGTGAATGACTTTGGACTGCTTGTTTTGAACTTTGCTTAAACCATTTCTGGAAGTAAAAACCTACACTTACTGTACAGTGTATCTGTGTGCTGTGTGTGTATTATTCAAACACTTCTCTCAAATACGTCTCCCTGTATGCGCTCATTCTCCTAACGGGGAATTACCTCAACAACCTCTCCCCATCTCCCTCCATTAAGGATTTTCAGCTGGGAGGAGGGCTTCCTGCAAGGGGGCACTGATGTGGCCTGGACTCTGCCCTCCTTGGATCACCCCAGCTATACTTGGCAGCCCCTGGCACTCCATTCCTGGCACAGGTGGGAGGATGGTCTGGAAACTTCCACTGGGCTGGCACAGAGCAGTTAAATGATTAGCCACTAGCTCGCCTGTACAAATGAAATCTGCTTTCCTTCCCAATTCGGGTCTGCCCGGTCCCCTGGGCCCCACAGCAGCTGCAGGTGGGAACCAGCCCACCCCACATCACGACAGCCAACTCTAAGCGGGGCTGAAGGGCCTGAGTTCCCAAGACATAAAATTAACCAGGGAAAACCTGGAAGAGCATTGCGGGGGGCATAATGGCAGACTTTAGGTACTTGGTGGAATTTGGACTTGGCCGCCTCCAGTTGCCAGGTCTTAGGACCAGTCCCTTCCTCCAGGTCAGGCTCACCTGTCCCCAGGTGGAGCTCATGAGCTTCCAGTTGCTGTTGATCAAGTCAAGCAAGGTCAGGAAGGCCTCATCTGTGTATTCGAACCGCTCTCCAAAGACGAGGGAGCAGATGATGTTGGAGCCGGCGCAGCTCAGGAAGAAGGTGGGGTCAAAGGGCTGGCCTGCGAGCCAAGAGGGGCAGAGGTGAGCCTGGGGGTATTTGGTAACGTTCCTCCAGTCCCCCCCCCGCCCCCCCCCCAGGGATCGCCTCATGCCATAGAGACCTTCTTAGGCACACTTCAGACGAACTGACTTAAATATGGTAATTGAATAATTCAGGGAAACAACTTGCATAACTGAAAGCTCTGCCAATCCTGTTTCCAACCTGCTCCGTGCCAGATGCCTCCAGAATCCCCAGAGGGCATCAGGTGAAGGAAAGGCCCGGCACACCTGGAGGACCACAGCCTGAGAATCGGCTGCACATCCTCCAGACTCCTCCAGGAAGGGAATTCTCGGAAAACGAGGCACTTTATATGCAGAAAAGGCCTGGAGACCTTCCAGAGCGAGGGAACTGGACCGGAGCCAGCTGCTCTAGTTGAGCAATCCTGAGCAAGCTCAGCCCCTTTTCCACCGGAGGGGATCTTGGCCTCCGTTGAAGTTGGGCTCCAGCAGGCGGGGTTTTCCAAGCCCCAGAGGAAGGCAGGCCCCCTGAAGGAACCAACCACAGGAGGGTGGCAGCCTCTCCTGTCTTCCACGTAGGAGCAAGAGAAGGGGAGGGTGGGGCGAGGCCCCTCCAGGCACCTTGGGTTTTGCGGAACTCGGCCACCAGGAACTGGGCCTCCTCCTTGATCCGCTCCTCCATGGACCGCTTCCCCATCCCAAAATTCTTCAGGGTCCCGATGGCAAACCTGCGGAGCTGCCTCCAGCGCTCCCCTGTCCCGTACACGATTCCTGGGGAGGGGAGGCAGAGACGGGACAACAGACCTGAGACCAGGTCCAGCCTGGCCCAGCCATAATTTTTCTCCTTCCCAGAAAGCCCCGCCGCTCCCCGCCACAAAGCTCTTCCCAGCCCAGGGCCTGGCAGCCCAGGAGACCCAGAGACAATTCCTTTCCCCCCTCCCCCTCCCCCTCCCCCCTCCTCTTGTCCTCCTTCCCCTCCTCTCCTTCCAGAGTCTCACCATTTCCTTTGCTCCACATCTGGACAGCAGGAAAGTCTCCGCGGCCACTGAACTCCTCGGCTTTGTCAATCAGGGCCTCCTTCAGCACTTGGTAGCCCGAAAGGACCACGCAGGGCCGAGAGCCCAGGTGGAAGGTGTACATGGGGCCGTAGGTCTTGCTGAGCTGGGAGAAGAGGAGGACCGGTCAGGGCAGGGATCCTTCCCGGGGGCGGGGAATGGGGGGCTCCCTTGGCAGGGAGCAAGAACCACCACCTCAGTCGGGATTTGGGGTCCCAAAGCCTCCGTTGAAGGCAGGGCAGCGCAGGGCAGGGCAGGCAGGGGTGCTTCATAAGACACTCTCGGTCCCCTGGGCTGCCCGCCTGGGGCACGTCCTTCCGGCTCAGCTTGGGCTGCTTGGTGGGGCCCAGCAGGCGCTTCCGCGGAGAGACGCTTGAGCTGCCCCATGTCCGGGTGCTGGTGCAACTGAGGGGGGCTTTGCTGCTTCAGGCCACGGCAGGAGCGGGTCAGCCTGGTGCCAGGCATTGCTCTGGCCTGGGAAGGGAAGACGGTCACTTCCCTGGGTTCGGGGAGATGCCGTTGACTCTGGGGGGGGGCACATTGGCCTCCGTTAACGGAAAGGAGGGCTGGTCCAGTCCCCCCCCCCCACTTGGTCTTGTCTCGCTTTTCTCTTCCATTTTGTTCCCCCAGCACCCGGGGTCTCTCTGGGAGGGAGATGGGCGGCCTCCAAACATGACTGGCCAAGATAGGTTGATGGGCAGATCAATCAATAGATATAGATCAGCGGTGACGAATGAGAGAGACACAGACAAACAGAGGTGCCCTTCTGCCCCTCCCTCCCCCCAGGGAGCCCCCCTGCCCGGACTCACTTCCCTGAGGGAGGGGATCAGCTCCTTCACGTCCACCTGGAGCATGTTGCCGATGAAAGGGAGCGGCGGGGGCCCCGGGGGGAGGCCGGCGAACCTCTTCTTGGCTGCGAAGTGGAGGAAGAGGAGGCACGAGGTGGCCATGGCTAGCAGGAGGCTGATGGGTCCCCCCAAATCCATCCAAGTGATGGCCGAGATCTCCATGGCTGCTGCGAGTCCAGCCGGCCAGCCAGCCAGCCAGGATATATATGGCCGGACACCTCTTGCGCCAGTCCCTGGCCGGCCGGAAGTTGGGCCACAGCCTGAGGCTGGGCTGATGTCAGCTGGGTGGGGCTGGGCTGAAGGAGGCCAATTCTGCTGAGGATCCAGGAACCTTTTGCGGGGTGGTCCTTTTAAAAGCCCCCTTTGAAGGTGTCCTTTTCCCTTCCCTTGCTTGTGGTATCCTGCAGCTCCAAGGCCGTTCCATGCCCGGCCCCCGCCCTTTCTGCTGCCTAAGAGCTTGCCAAGAAACACCCCCCCCCCCCCCCACAGAGCTCCAAGGCTGAAACGGAGCGGCCTTTGTGAGCCAGATTTCTCAAGCCATGTTTGCATACTGCTTTGCAGTTCCAGACAGATCTGGCTGGGGCTTCTCCATTGGCCAAAGATTAACCCAGCCACGTCCAGGACAGCCACTGAATGTGTGTCCACGCTCCTGTTGCACCCGGTGCTGGGTGCAAAGCCCCCCCCCACCCCCCGCTCTCCCCTTCTTGCTCCCTCGGAGCCTTTCCCTGGCAGGCTTTTCTCTCCAACAAAGACTGGGTGGAAAGGCCCTTTCTCCTGGATCATGGCCGGTCTGCCCATCCATAACTCTGCTCTGAAAGCGGGCTACGAAGACCAGATGGCTTGAGTCCCCAACTAGCCACTCCGCTTAACTGGTGGCCTTGGCAGCCCAGCCCAGCCCCAGCCGGCTACCTTACAAGACTCTCAACTCCTGCCAGAGGCCCAGAGAAACAGGCTGACCAAGCCAAGCTCGATTCTCTTCATCAGGGACTGAGCAGGATGAGGGGAAGGGGGCACCTGCTGCCCCAAAGGTGCTTTTCCGAAAGGCCCCTGGACTTCCTTGGTTTTCAGTCCTGACCAAACAACTGAAGAAGCTTCGTGGGTGAGAAGGAAAATGTTTTCAAGGAAAAACCTAAGAAAGCCCAGTGACAGCCATGACCTGGTGGATTGAGAATCTCCATCGACATGTGTGTGTGTGTGTGTAAAAGAATATAAGGAATGAGGAAGAGGAGGCTGCATCAGCCTTCGTTGGAATCCGCCCCCCCCCCCTTTTCCTGCTCTGGTCAATTCCCTGGTGCTCTCTGAGTGGGGTTATTTTCTTGCAGGCATTTTATGACCCAAACTTGGTAACATCCAGAGTGTTCAGCCTTTCACGCCTGAGCTACAAATATTCTCCTTTCTTGCTGCTCAATTCCAAGCAACTGGGCCGAAAAGGAATTTCTTCTGTACCGCAAGAACCCAGAGAAGGCTGGTTGCGCTCTGCCTGAAGCGGCTGTTCCTTCTGCGCAATGGAGCTGCTGGCCTTTCTCCAAGGGGGGGACAAGCCAGTGATTGTGGATCATGGGTGGTGGATATCTAGCAGTTGACTTAGTCCACTGTGGGCCACTACCTTATGGAACAATGTGGTTTATTTCTTTGGACTTCGGAAGCAATGTAATCGTAGAAGTTTTGTTTTGTTAATAATAGTTTAGGGTTTACCCTGCTGCATGAATTCAGCCTTCAGGTTGTAGTTTCCTTTTTAAAAAATAAAACCACCATATTCGTCTTAAGGAATCTTTCTAACCTTTTGCTCATAGCAGAATTTGCCAAGATTAAATAAAAAAAAAATCAGTTTTGTTCTACCAAATGACCCCTCAGTGAGCGAATCCTCCTCCTTGCAATTGGGCTAAATGACATGACGCCCCCAGTTGACTCGCCAAATCCAGGTGGGTGAAGTGTATCTCGTTAAAGGATAACTGGTGTGGAAAGCTTCTGTCAGTGACCTCTCCCAGGTTGCTTTGGACAAAGCCACCCAGGGGGATCTGCAGGACAGGCATTTCATGGTTGAACCTGCAGTCACTGAACGTAGCTGGAAGTCAGAGCTGGATGGATGTACGTATCACCTTTTCTTTCCCTCTTCTTCCCCGTTTTCCTGGCCAAAGGCTGCCGCTATGGCTGGTGTGTTCCTCTTCAGATGCCCAGGCTGTCTACCATAGAGCTGGTCCCTCATTCACCCTTGATGCTGCTGCTGCTGCTGCTGCTGCTGCTGCTGCTCTGGGTCTCCTTCACGTTGAGTGGGAGGAAGAAGGGCTTGAAAGGCCCCCTGCCCCCTGGGCCCACCCCACTCCCCATCCTGGGGAACTTTCTCCAGCTGGACCGGAAGAATCTGGTGCAGTCCCTGATGGAGGTGAGCTGGGTTTCCTTCCTTGAAAGCCAGCAGCTGCTTCTCGGGGTACACAGCGAGCTTGGTGGGCAATCTTGGAATGGCTGGCCTTTGACCAGGTGTCATGTGCACCTCGGGCATTTTTGCAGCGGGTGGAAGTAGATGGGATACCCAGATTGGCACCCCCTCTTCCCAAGAGAGAGGGAGGAGGACAAGTCAACACAATGGCCCTGTCTCGTTTATGCTGCTCCAGCCCTTGGGTGGAGTCCTCCTGGCCTGGAGATGAGGAAGCCCAGGGATCAGGGAAGTCACACAGAGTGGGAGGAGGCGTTGTGGTCAGGATACTCCACAACGATACACAGGCATGGCCCGAAATATCGATTTCCCTCCATTCTAACCCAAAGAATTACAAAATGTTGAAACTGATACAAGTAAATGGTACCCACCATTCTTTGTTCCACAGCCCAGAGTTGTGGATGAATGGCTTAAAATATTGCCATATGTCCTAAAGCCGGAAAGGAACTAGAATGCCAGGGACATAACCTTTCACAGCAAGCCTTTACGGGGCACTCAAGCACTTCCCCTCAGCCGCTCTGAAGAGGACGCTCAGCAGGCAATCTGTCCCACTGCTCCAGGCACCTTAGGCTGGGTGGGTCCCTTCAGCCCTTTCCATAGGGCATCTCCATGCTGGCTGGGGAATGCTGGGAGTTGAAGTCCACAAGTTTTAAAGTTGCCACGGTTGGAGTCCCTGTTCTGTGAATTCAGATCACCGCAGGTCCTTTGGGACCCATTCTTGGGTTTTCTTAGATGTACATTTTGAGGTCGTTATCCTGCTGGAAGGAGCACGTGGCTCATGTGGAGAGGGGCTGGTTGGAGACCGAGTGCTGCTGCATGGGGGGGGTTGAGCTCCTGTCACTAGCTCTTTGATGGGGACATGAAAGCAGCCCCCCAGACAATAGTGATGTCACTGGCTGATCCTTTCAACCCGGAAGCCCCTTACATGGGACGGGATGGGCGGGGGGATCCTGCTAGAGAACCCATGACCTACATCAGAGTTTTCTCACACAGAGTTACGTTTCGCTCCAGAATATTTTGGTGGCGTCCTTTTGAATCAGGTTCTTTTCTTTAAGAAACGTTATTTGTCAACATGCATGTTAGCAAATTCCAGTCTGGCAGATTTGGGGGATCTATTGGAAGCGGGGTCTCCTGGCCCCATCCCAAGAGACTTGGAGGGTGGGTGGAGATAAGGGGACAAGTTGTAGAGGAAGGAATCCTGGCAACTTATTCCAGCGAAAGAAAGAAGGACAACTATATCCTGAGCACTGAGGAATCTGTTGAAAATCTCCCTGGTTTTTATTCTGAATTCCCAACAGTTTGAGAAAAAAGAGATTGAATGAAGAGCCTGGCTATTGTTTCTTGCTTGATCCCTTCAGAAAAGAGATGGAAACGGCTCCCGGGAGGAGGAGGAGGAGGAGGAGGAGGAGGAGGAGGAGGAGGTGGTTCCACCTTCCCACCCCCAAAGACAACCCAGTGTCCACCTGTGGCGCCTGGCATGCGGGCAGGAACTGGGCTCTGCTGGGCTGCTTTTTCGGCTGGGGGTGAAGGGGCAGCAGCCCAGCAAACCTCCCTGAGCCAAAGGAGCCTTAGGGAGACGTGGGGCCATTGGAGACCCCTGGAGTGGGAGTGGGAGTGGGAGTGGGAGGGGGTGTCAAAGAAGTCCTTCCCCCCTGCTCCTGCGAGGTGGGCCCAGCCGTTAGCAGCTCTTTTCTTGGGCCAGCATTTCTCACCGGCAGCATCACTCTCATCTGGCGGGTTATGGCAACCCCCCCCTTCCCCCCCCCCCAGAAACAAGTTGGTCCTTCTGCCTCTTGGGAAAGGGGTTGGGAGAAACCCCGAGGGAAGAGAGGCAGGCCAGGAGGAGCCCAGCAGGCCTGTCTGGCAGCACCTCTGCCTCTTTCCCAGGCCCCACTTCCTCTGGCCCTCTCCCCTCCAACCTGGCTCGGTGCCCCCTCTCTCAGCCCTGGCCCTGGGGTGGCACTGGGTGCCAAGCAGAGTTGGCTATCCTGCCCGGAGGGGAGAGAGAGGCAGGGAGAATGAGTCAGAGCTGGGTGTCTTTCTTGGTCACAAAGGTTTCTTGCACCCCGCTGGAAACGTCCATCCACAATGGTTCCTCGGCGGGATTCTAAGCTCGACGCCTGCGAGTGGATCTCACCTTACACTCCCTTTCCTTTGCTGCAGGGCTTGCCCACTGCTGTTAGCCCAAAGCAACTCAAGCACCTTGTAGCCTAGGAGAGCCTTGAGCCCCAACTATTCGTGCAAGAGCCCAGGATTTCTGTAGAATGGATACTTTTGTAAAACAAAACACAAACCTGTCCCTAGGCATAATCTGGAATTCAAATTAGACTATTTGCAGGTCCAAATGTTCAGCATTTGATTCTGATTTTGGGGGAAAGCTGAATTGTTGTTGCTCAGCAACCGTTGTGCACCCCTTCAGCTGGGTCTGTGTGGGTCTGTGTGTGAAAGCTGGCCTCTTTCCGGCAGGGCCAAGCAGCCTGGTCAGCTTCCTGGGCTGGTGGGACTTGGGAGGCCGCCTGTCTCCTCGGACTGCTAAAGGCTCCCAATACAGATGGTGGGGGCTCCAAACCACTCCTGGTCTTTCTTGGCAGATGGGCAAGGAGTACGGGCCGGTGTTCACCGTCTTCCTGGGACTGCAGCGGGTTGTGGTCTTGTGTGGCTACCAAGCCGTGAAGGAGGCCTTGGTGGACCAGGCAGAGGAGTTCAGTGGGCGAGGGCAGCTGCCCGCCTTCTCCAAGGACTTCAACCACCATGGTGAGGGATGCTTTGGCTACAAGGCGGGCTTGCCTGGCGCTGGTGGGGGGGGGGTTCCTGAGAGAGCCCCCCTGACCTCCTGATCTCTTGGGCAGGGATTGTGTTTGCCAACGGGCAGCGCTGGCAGCAGCTCCGCCGCTTCTCCCTCACCACCTTGAGGAACTTTGGGATGGGCAAGCGGTCCATTGAAGAGCGGATCCAGGAGGAGGCCCAGTGCCTGGTGGAGGAGCTCCGGAAGGCCGAAGGTAGCCATTGGTGTGGAGCAGCAGCCCCTCCCTCGCCTCGGTTGGCCTGAGCCTTCCTCAAGGGGAGGTCCAAGAATCGCAGGTCAAAGCAGGCCAAGAAAGTCTTCCCCTGCCAATGCCTTTGGCTCGGGAGGTGGCCGGACTCCCAGCAGAGGAAGGTTTGGTTTTCTACCATGGGCAGCTACAAGCCTTGCGATCCAAAATTTTAGCAAAGGGTTCTCTGCCTGGTTGCTGGGTGGACTCCAGAGGCTCTCTGGTCCCATTTCTGGCCTTCCTGGACTTCCGGAAGGCCCGTTTTTCACCCTCCCCAATCCTCCACTCTGCCCTGCGCTTCCCTGCATCCAAAATGGGCCACGTGGGGGCTCCTGGGAGGGGAGGGGCGGGCAGGGCCAGCCAGGAGTGGGCTTGGGGGCTCTCCAAACTGCACACAATCTTAGCTAGGGGCTCTCCCGAACCCCTGCGAACCCCCAGAAGCTGATCCTGACTGACCCCAGAGGCCATGATGGCTAGTAGCCCTTCTCACTTTCCTCCTGCCTGAAGCTGCCATTCGCTGTAGAGTTGTCCAGATGCCACCAACAGGATGTGCCCTGCAAGCCCCCCCCCCTTCCGTGGGCCAGAATTGCCCACTGCTCCAGTGCTGTGGGCTCTCCTGGGCTCTGGAGCTGACCCTCCTCCCACCACACGCCACCCTGTTCCCTGCAATTGTTTGTCCTCCTGGAAGCGAGGAGTTTGGACTCTGGGGTCCACGTTCAATTACTACTGTCATCCTGATGGGTTGCTGCACAGCCGGCCGGAGGTTCAGGCTGGATGTTATTGATGCTGGGCAGGTGGGTGGGAAGGAGGGGAGGGGAGGCCCAGCAAGGTTCCCTCTCTTTTCTCCAGGGACGCCCTTTGACCCCACCTTCCTTCTCAGTCGCGCTGTCTCCAATGTCATCTGCTCCATTGTGTTTGGGAATCGGTTCGAGTACAGCGATGAAAAATTCCTCCGGCTGAACAAGCTGATAACGGAGCGTTTCTGCATTGCCAGCTCAACCGAAGCCGCGGTGAGGACAGCGGGAGAATGTCTTCACTTTGGCCTCCTTTCCCCTAATCAAACCATGAACTGAGGGGGCCCTTTTCTGCTGAGTGCCTGGCGTTTTGTCCCCCAAATATCTGAAAGTCCATCACCGAATTTGCTATTCTTGGGGGAGAGAAAAGCTCCCCGTGGCTCTCACCCCTCGGGGGGAAGAGGCCGAAAGTTCTTGTTCTGCATTCTGTACAGTGGTAGAGTTTGTCTTCTGTACAGATGCAGATAGACAAACAAAACGTATATACAAAGTTTTTATTTTTGGTTCATCAGGTATCCTCATAACTCACATTTGTGATGAGGTTCTTCTTTAATGACCAATCCTTTGCATATCTGTCTTGTAGTGTAGAAAGATAAAAAGGTCTCAACCCCATGATAATTGATGCATGGTATGGAATGGTGGTTTCAGGCAAGAGTGAGGGAGCCCCCCGCCCCAACCCAACAAGGGTCACTATAGTGACCAATCAGGATTACAGATTTGGTCCTGTGACATGGACTACATTTCCCAGGATACCTTAACTACATTTACCATGATGCAGTCCCTTAAGGGGACAGCTCACAATTCCTAAATAACTTTCCCAAATCCCATTAACTGTCTGGACAGCACAGTTTTCCTAATGTTGGTGGTCGTTCCTCCAGGTCCATCCCACCTGGGATGGGGGAGGGGAGAACAGAGGCTGAGCAAACTCTCAATTTGCTTCCAGGCTGGCTGGAATCGGCTGCATCCGACCTCTTAGGTGGACAACTGGACAAGAATGTTCCCTTCTGGGAGGCTGGTGGGGTTAGTCCAACTGGAACCTGCCTGCCTTCCTCCCCCCGCCCCCTGAATTTTCAGCCGTATTCCCAAAGTGGAGCCACGTCTTCAGAGACGTGCCTAGCAGAAGGATGCGCTCACATTGGCCCTTCACCACCTTTGATTAAGAAGTAGCAGCTGCTTGCACACAACTATCTAAGCTTGCCTCATTTTTAAAGTCTGTTTTGCCAGTTAACCACAGGCGTGTATTGCGCAATCTGCCCGATTGGTTCGTTTGTGTACCAAGTTAAGCCCAGTGCACCCCAAATCTGCGTTCAAGAAAAGCTAACCGTATCATTGTTTCACCCCTCACCCTCTGTCCAACTTGGGGTATTAGCTCTACAACATCTTTCCGGAGATCATGGAGAAGATCCCTGGAGCGCATCACGCAGGCCACAGGTGCTCTCAGCAGATCATCGGCTTCATAAAGGAGAGGATCCAGGTGCAGCAGGCCTCGCTCGATCCCTGCGCCCCCCAAAATTACATCGATTGCTTCTTGGCAAAGATGGAGAAGGTAGTGCTGCTTCTCAAGGAGTTTCACTTCTCATGTGGGTGGCATGAAGGGGCTTCCCCGAAGTTCGGCTGCCAGGCAAAGGAGCTGGTTGTGGGTCTTTGGGGCGCATCTGTTGGCCCCAGAGGCCTCCCCGCCTTTCTCCCCTTGCATGGAAGGAGGGGGAGTTATTCCCCGCTTTCTTTATGGACACCAGAGACAACTGAGGGCCTTCGGGGTCCAGGCAGAGCTCCAGCCCCAGAGTTTGGCTCAAGATTTAGGAAGAGACTTCCAAGTCCCCTTTCAACTCAGAGCTTGGCTGAGAGTAGGGGTCCACAACCCCCAGGCCGCAGCTCACTACTGGGCTGTGGAAGCAGCAGGCGAGCACACCTGTGCAGACAGCTGCGCTTGAGTACGCAGAGGGCCAGCATGCTGGGAAGCCCCATTTGTGTGAGTGATGGGTGCGGGTGCCCACCACTGGCACAAATAGAGCTGCGTGGGCGTGCCTGCACTCCCTCTTACACACACACACACACGCACACATGTATGCACACGCACACCCCTCTGGTCCCCAAAACCCGAAAGGTTATGGAAGTCTGGGTTAGAGAACTAAGGAAGAAAGCTTCAAATAGTCTGCCGCTCCTATTCAGCTGAAGGTGAATTGCACAGGGTCACAACTCAGGCAGGCTTCCCCTTCCCTGCACAGAGGAATGGGGACCTGCAGCTCCCAAATGTCTCCCCTCTGATTAGAAGCGTATTACTTCGAAAGCTGCATGGTGGGGGGGAAGGGGGGGCACTTCTCCTTCTATTGGCCATCAGGAGACACCATTTTGCTCTACTGGAGCTCATCCCTTGACCTCTTTCACAAGGAGGTTCACAAGCCTCCATGGCAGGGATGGGGAACCAACTCCCAGAATTCCTAAGCCAGCCATGTTGGTTCAGGAATTCTGGGAGTTGAAGTCCACCAGTCGTAAAAGGGCCGTGGTTCTCTGCTCTGTGGGGATTGAACTCCTGGACGCTTCCGATTCAGGTTTCTCAGCCTTGGCAACATTAAAGTGTGTGGACTGCAACTCTGAGGGTTCTGGGAGTTGAAGTTCATATGTGCTGGCGGAGGAAGTTGAGCCAAGGCCATTAGTCTCCCGTTCTTGTTGGTTCAAAACATTCCGCTAAGTCTGAAGCCGCGACTTGGATTAGCGGCGCATGTGACTCGGCTTCCAGACCAGTGGGCCTGCATGCCTGAGAACCTTCTCTGACGCCTAGGAGGTGAAGTTCACACCTGCTGAATTTGCCAAGGCTGAGACCCAGGGATGCACACGGCGCCTTAGCAAGCCTTGTTGTGGAAGAGACGCAGAGGGTATTCCCGGCAGAACAGGATTGGCCTGTAGGAGCCCCATAAAAGGAAGCTTGCAAAATGAGATGATAACGCAACACAACAACGCCCGTCGGTCTGCCTGAGAGCTTCGGAGGGAAGGCAGGCAGCACAAGCCCAGTCCTAAAGAGAACTTTCCACCCCGGGGTGCCCCGGTTTCCATCCCAGAGAGTCAGCCCAGGAACAACTGGCCCCGGGATGAATCGCCTTGGGAGGCTCCCCCTAGGAAAGGCCCCAGGGCCACGTCCTGCCCGAAGGAGGAAGGGCACGAAGCAGAACCCGAGAAAGGGCCACTGGCCACTCTCGTCTCCGCAGCTGCTGGGTCTTGGCAGGCCTATTCCGCTAGGAGGTTTTCACCTAGCCGCGCCTGGAAACGAAGGCGGCCTTTCCCTTACCTCCCGTGGCCTTTGACAGGAGAAGCACAACCCGGATTCTGAATTCTGCATGGAGAATTTGGTGATGGCCACGTTCAACCTCTTCTTTGCTGGCACAGAAACCATCAGCACTACCCTGAGATTCGGCTTCCTCATCCTGATGAAGCACCCACAGGTCCAAGGTCAGGGAGGAGGGAGCCCCCCAGCACTGCCAGGGGCCTCCTCAGGGGTGGGCTGGCCAGCGGGGGAGGGGGGGCTTCTTTTCTCAGTTGCCCATTTGGCATCATGGGAGCTTCTGGTCTGGGAAGGTGGACAGACCACAGCATTATTTGGGCCCTGGCTGCCGGCGCTGAGCGGCCCTTTCCCTGCCCAGCAGGACTGCGCCTCCTGAGGCTGGCTTGTGGCCCTCAGGGAGCTGTAGAAGTTAACCCCCCACGGCGTCTGTTCAACATGTAGGCTAGAAATGAATGAACTGCATGGGAACAGCCCCCTAAAGACCTTTGTCCGGGGAGTAGCCCTTGTTCCCGTTTTGACTTGGCCCATCCGGCCCGCAGGTCCTAAGCGCTGCTCTCCGCCCCCCCTTCCCCGCCAGCAGGGCGTCTCCTCCTTTGTTCTGCAGGCCCATTTCATGGCGAGCAGGCGGACCTGTCGCTGCTTTGCCTTCAGGGGCCCTTGCAAGAATCCACTGCAGGCCTGCACCCCCCAAGTCTGACCCCCGAGCCCCCCCGGCCATCTTTCCCCAGAAAAGCTCCACAAGGAGATCGACCGAGTGATCGGGGCTGGCCGCTGGCCCTCGGCTGACGACAGGCGGCAGATGCCCTACATGGAGGCGGTGCTGCACGAGATCCAGAGGTTCAGCGACATCCTGCCCATGAGCCTCCCGCATGCCCTCACTCGAGACACCCACTTCAGGGGATACGCCATCCCGAAGGTGAGGCTCGGGGGCAGGACAGGACTTGGAGCTCAGCCGCAGCAGCCAGGGTGCTTGTCCGGCACGCTCCCTTCCATTACGGCCTTCGGGGTCTGCCCTCGGTTGTGGGGTGGGGCATTTGTGCCAGAGCTGCCCCGCCCAGGCCAGTTCTGCATGCTCCGGGGCCAGCTGGCCTTGGCTAAGCTGTTACCCGAGGAGAGGGGAAAGGAGACGCCGATTCCTGAGGTTCAACCGAATGTGGTCCAATGGGATGGGCAGCAGAAGGTCCTGTGGGTGGAGGATGTGCCGAAACAGAGGTTCTGCCGTGGACGGGTGGTGGGCATCCCTTTTGGCTGCCCCCAAGCAAAGTTTCTCAGGCCCCCTGCCCTGGACAGCGCCACTGAAATGCCCCTCAATCCTAGCTTCTCCTCTGGCAATGCGGGCGCCTCATTCTGGGCTTCCCTCCTTACCTCTGTCTCCACTTTCCCTCCTGCTCTGCCTGCTTGGATGTTCCTGCCAGGGGACCTACGTCTACCCTCTACTCAGCACGGTGCACTACGATGCTGAGCATCACGCCAGCCCTGAGCAGTTCGAGCCCCGGAGATTCCTGGACAGTCACGGCCGTTTCAAGACGGCAGACGCCTTCATGCCTTTCTCCGCAGGTGTGTCCTGGGGCGGGTGTTCCCCTCCCCCCCTTCCCTTCCCTCCCATCCCTCTTTGTGCCACTCGCTCCTCTCCGAAGGTGGCTCAGCCTTAGAGGCCACGTGAGGAGCACAAGGCCCCTCAGCTGCCTCTGCCACCCACTTTTGCCCGCTCTTTGCAGGGAAGCGGCTGTGCCTCGGCGAGGGCCTGGCCCGCATGGAGCTTTTCCTCTTCCTCACCACCATCCTGCAGGCCTTCACTCTCACGTCACCGGTGCCCCTGGGTGAGGTCAGCATTGTGCCCGATGCCAGTGGTGTCAGCCGTGTGCCCATGAGATACCAGCTCTTGGTGGTACCACGCCAAGCTTGACCCGCACTGTTTCCCTTCTGTGGCACCCTCTTCAACTGCCCAGAGGGTGGGAGGCTGTGGTTCCCTCCAGCAGGGCAGTTTATGGGCAGCGAGTTCCTGCAACAAGCACCCACTGCTGTCAGTAGAAAAGCACCTCCGCAGTTCATGTCGGACTGCGAGCTCCTCCTGGGTGCTCCCTGAGCTGGGCGCTTCCCTCGTAGGCCCCAACTGGGCAACCCCTTCAGTGCCACTCTGGCACAGCCATGGAGCCTCTGCAAGGAAGCCAGCCACTCAGGGAGCACCCAGGACACCTTTTGGCTCCCTCGAGGGCACATGGCGCAGGAGCTGCTTCCCCCCACAAATCAGGAAGCTGCCTCTCTAACCCCGGGGGCATCCCTGGCGCTGGGGTGGCAGTGTTGGCCGCTTGAAGCCGAAAAGGCCCCGTTTCCAAAGGGCCAAACCAAGTCACTCTGTGCTTCTCCCACAGCCCCCAAACAAATAAACCAAATGCTTTGAATAAAATGTGCTCATTTCAGTAACACCAATTTCTGTTTTCACTTTGCCCGCATCAGAAGGGAGCCCAGCACACAGCAGCTGGCTCCGAGGATGCCCGTAAGGGGGCGGTGGCAGGAGGGGCAACTGCTGACTGCTGCCACCTTCGACCGCTGCCCCTACACGGCAGGGAAAGGCCTGTAATTTCGCTCTTTGGGGGCACAGCATGAAGTAAGAGCTTCAGAGGGGGAAGCAGAGCTTGGGGGGGAAGGCTGGGTGGGGGTGGAATGGGACCGGTATGTTTGGGGGGGGGGTCGCCTTGTCCCTGGCAGAGAGAGGCCAGGAGCTGCCTTGCATGCCAGCAGACATTTGGGGGGAGGGAGATCCACATCTGGGTCTAGGGAGGGTAGGCCGATGGGCAGAACACGGGCACTCCTGGAAATGCCCCCTGACTCCTTCCAGATGGGACCCCCTTCTTTCCACTCCCCCCCCCCAGGATAGGCGTGGCTGCCTGGGGGTCCCTGGGAGGGGGGCTCCTTCTGCTGCCCAGAGGCCTGAGCTCCTTTTCATGCAGCAGCATCCAATTCGGGGGAAAGCGTGACAGTCGTCAACCCAAGGAGACACATCCCCTGCTGGGGAGGCTTGTTCCTTGCCTCCGTTTCCCTCTTCGTGAATGTGCCACCCGCCTTGCAGGTTGACCCGGAAGCTCGGCGGGAAAGACGGCGGGAAAGGAAGGGGGGGGGGGGGGGGGCTGGGCAGTTGGCATTTAATCACAGAGGAACATGCCAGGAGACCTGGGGACTCCGATTCTGGGGAGGTTCTGGGGCCGATCAAAGCCAAACGGAAGCCAAGAGGAGCCGGATTGTTGCGCCTGGGCTTCAGGGGTTGCAAGGGAATCCTGGAATTTCAGCTGCTCTTTTGCCAGGTAGCCTGGAAGGGATTCTGCAAGGGGAACCTTTCCCGCATCAGGGTGGAAGAAGCAGGAATTCTGCTCAGGAAGGACGGGCCTGCTCTTGGCACCGGCTGGCACCGGCTGGCACCAGCCTCAAGCTCCAGCTCTGCCTGCTGGCACAGGACCCTTGAACTTCACCCACATCCATTTTAGGTTTGGGAAAACTGTTTATTTCAATATGGAAAAATCAACAGACGGAGGATATTGATGCAAAATGGAAACTCGCCTGAGTTGGCAACTTCAGAGGACAGAGACTGTCTGAGGAGGGGGAGACCTGAACACCAGCTATATTCCATGCCCCCCCCGAAGCCGGCCTGCCTGGAGCTGCTGCAGGAAAGGGCACAGACGCTGGGGAGAGGAGCAGGAGGCGGAACCCAACGCAGGGGAGGGGGTGCCCGTAGGTGCCAGGCTCTCTGGAGATGGAGAGGCAGCTGCGGTGCCCTCCGCAAGAGAGCCATGTCCTTAGTGGGCACAGGGGCAGATGTGGCAAAGGCGCCAGAGGGCCCCTCGCTCAGCGGGGGATGACAGAGAACTCATAGGCCTTTGGGATCGTGCCAAACCCCACCAACATTGGGGAGAGGTCGATGTCTTCAGGGGGCATAGCTGACTTGAAGTGGAAGTGCTGCAGGATGCTGGTGAGGAAGAGGAAGAGCTCAGCACGCGCCAGATGTTCTCCGAAGCAGTAGCGCTTTCCTGCAAAAGACCAGAGCAAGGAGGCCGGTGGGCAGGAGGGCCCCCTGGGTGCTGTCCCAGCCAATCTATGGGAATTGGATAGATGAATTAGGAATTGGGAGCTGTCCCCTTAAGGGAATGCTTCGTGGGAAATGTAGTTAAGGTATCCTGGGAAATGTAGTCTATGTCACATGACCACATCTGTAATCCTGATTGGTCACTAAATTGACCCTCGAGGGGTTGTGGGGAGTGTTCCTCACTTTTGCCTGAACTCCCTAACTCATGGCAGTTGTTTTCTATCGCTACGAGATGGGTTAGGAGATAACCATCTTTTACTACAAGGCAGATATGCAAAGGATTGGTCATTAAAGAAGAACTTCATCACAAATGGGAGTTATGAGGATACCTGATGAAGCAATCAATGTACTTTGTTATGGACATCTTGTTGAGTTTATCTATCTGCATCTGCACAGCTTAAAAATCCACTACTGTGCAGAAGACAGAAAAACCTGCCTGCCTCCCCAATGGGGCCCTTGAAGTGGCAACAGAGGACTTGGGGGCCCTTTCGGTGGTCTCAGCATCGCTTTTGAATTTGTGCTTTGTGGAGGAAACTCAAAACTGGGGCCAGGTTGTGTTTCTGGACCAGCCCTCTGCATTCCGGGGAGGGGCAGGGAGGAAACTGGGTGACCTTTGGGGGGAGGGTCTTCGAGAGGGTTGTCTGAGGTGACTTTCTGGCTTGAGAAATGGTGGGGTGGGGGCTCACCAGTGGAGAAGGGTATGAATGCCTCTTTCCTCTTGAACTGCCCCTTTTCATCCAGGAAGTGTTGGGGGTCAAACTTCTCCGGTCTTGCAAAATGTTTGGGGTCTCTCATCGCTGTTCCCAACATGGGGAAAACCTCGGTCCCCTGAGGGCAGGAAATAGCATCAATTATTCTGGCTGAGAATGATGGGAACTATGTTCCAACTTATGTGTAAGACTGATACCCTTGAGGACTACCTCAGAGTGGGTGCTGAAGCGTGGGATTAGAGATCTCCCCCCTTAATACCTTGGGAATTGTGTACCCTCTAAACTGGACATCTTGGGTGACACGCCGTGGCAGTGCCATGGGGAGAATGTCCCCAAATCTCTGCATCTCATGAATCACGGCTTCCGTGTAGGGCATCCGCAGCCTGTCCTCCATGCTGGGAGTCCGATTGACTCCAATGACACGGTCAATCTCCTCGTGGATCTTCTCTGGGGAGAGATCAGAAAGAGTAATAGAAAACTCCAGGCTCCACTCGCAGCTGGAGAAGTTCCCTGGGTGACTTCCTCCGGTCCTTCTCAGTCCCAGCCAAGACAACGAGGGAGGAGGAAGGGCTGCTCCTCCTGGACAAAAGGTGATGGGACTCCAACAAACCCCTCAACTGCTACCCGGGAGAAGGAGTTGGGCCTTGGAGTCTCCACTGTCCCAACCACCCTCCTGCTCTCTGGCTGGGGGGCGGGGGGGGGGTTATTTATCTGTTGCCATGGAAATTACCTTCCACCTCTGGGTACTTCAGCAGCATCAGGAACCCATAACGCAAAGTTGTGCTGACCGTTTCCGTCCCACCAAAGAAGATGTTAAGCGTGGTTGCCACCAGTTCCTCCATGGAGAAGAAAGAGTTGGGGTTGTTTTCTTCCTTGGTGAGAGAAAAGAGAAAGTTTTTATCAAGAGCTTTCGCAGCTCTCCTAATTTGCTGGTGTCGGAGCCTCTCTGGAAGTCTGCACAGCCCGAACCTTGATGAGGCTGACGTTGCTGTCCCACACTGGCTTTTGGTTGATTTGAACTGTGGTCCACACCTGGCTTACACACTTGTCTGCTTGTTTGGGGTCTCGTGGGGAAGAAATCTGGGGAAGTTCCTTTCAAAAGACCCCTGGAAGGAGAACCTCCCAAAGGGTTGTATCTGCTCCCATTCACGTGGTAAGTATTTCCGAGCCTGCATCTCTGTGGGCATTAATCAGGTCCCCCGCCCCCCGCCCCCCCCACCCCCCGTTCTACCTGCTGCATTTTCACCAGGAAGCAGTCAATGAAATCCCGTGGGGAGTTGGGGTCCAGGGTCTCCTGGTGGGCTTTTGCCTTCTTGGCCACAAATTCCTTCAGCTCACAAAACCTCTTGAAAGCCATTTGATGTGAGCCAGGGATGCGTTGCACAATTTCAAAGAAGATGTCCAAGAGCTGCGGGTTGGAGAAGGGAAGAAAGGAAGGATTTACTGGGAGAAGAAGTCCTTGGCAAGTGTAGCTGAGGTGGAACAAGGAGGGCGAGGCCTGGGAGGAGAGGTGATGGGTCCCAGGAGACCTGTGGGTGCCTGACCCTTCCTTCTTCCCCCAGGTGAGTTGCTTCTTCAGGTCTGCAGAAGGAGGTCCTCCTTCACCTGGGGGAGGAGAGAGCCAGCTGCTGCCCAACCGCCTTCACTGGGAGGGGAGTAGATGCCCCTTTAGGTCTATTTCAACCCCGGCATTCTATCTCATCCCACGTTGGGAAAAAGGTTCTGGAAGGGGTCATTTCCTGAGGGCACCCGAAGTAGGCAGATAAAAGGGGGCCTCCGTCGCTTCTCGTCAAGGACTTCAGCCCCAGTGCCTTGGGGTTCAGAACCCCGAATGAATGCTGATGCCTTCCCCAAGGAGAAGCAGCAGAATGGAGCAGGGGGCTGGGTACCTGTCCTCGGGCGGAGGAGCTGAAGCGAAAGATTTCATTCACTGCGGTCAGCAAAGAGAGGAACTCTTGGTCTTCGTAGTCAAAGCGGCTGCCAAAGGCAATGGAGCTGATGACGTTAGACACGGAGCGGCTCAGGAAGTAGGTGGGGTCAAAGGGGGCCCCTGGGGGGAGAGAGGCCCTTCTTGATGCTCCTGCAGGGACTGCAGGGTCTCTGCCTTGCCAGGCTCAACCCCTCCCCAAACGCTCCTGGCTTCACCTCTGCCTCCTGGGGAGCAGGGAGGCCGGAGGGGGGGGGACACACCCTTTGGCAGCTAGAGTCCTTGCCAGGGGCTCAAACAGAGCAGTAGATGCTGTGGACGCCACCCTGGGCCGAGGGGGGGGGGCTGGACCCTCGGAAATGGGATGAGTTCAGGGGTGCCCACCGCTGAAGCCAGCCGGGGAATGTGGGCCGCAGCCTTTGCTTTGCAGGCAAAGAGAACCCAGGGGACATGGACCCTGAGCCAGAGCCAGCTGCAAGCTGCTGTGCCAAGGGCTGGCCAGGCTGGGGAAGCCAGAGCAAATAGAAACTCTGCCCCATGAAGCAGCTAACGAAACACTCTGGGCGGACCTGAGGGTGGGCTGGCAGGTGGGGGCACTGCGGGAAGGGGAACCTTCCTTTGGTGATCTTGGTGCCTTTGACAAAGCTGGCTTGGATGGCATGAGCCAGGTTCCCCTTCTGGATCTTTGGGCTTCCTTGGCCAAGCCTGTGCCATTTTCTCCAGCCCCCCCCCCCCCGGGTTGCCCCCTGGCCCGCCTCTGGGGGCAACAGAAGTCCACCTGCCTTTTGTGCCCCTCAGGGCTTCCAGCAGGAAGTGGGCTTCCTCCAGGATCCGCTCTTCGATGGACCTCTTGCCCACCCCGAAATTGCGCAGGGTCGTGATGGAGAACCGTCGCAGGTGGATGGGTTTTTCCCCGTTGCTGAAGGCAACTCCTGCAGGGCAAAAGACAAGGGTGGGGAGGGGGCCAAAGGGGTGTTGGGACCCAGAAAGGCCTCCCAACAAGCAGAAGCGGTGCAGGCAGCAGAGCTGTAACTTCCCCCGCAGGTGCTGCCTAAGCAAAAGTCGCCTCTGAGTCATGGGGGGAGGCAGGTCTTGGAACACACCGTGGCCCTGGAAGATCCAGTCAAAACTGGCCTGCTGTCCCCGGTCCCGGAACTTGTTCCCCAGGTCCACCAGGGCTTCCTTAATGGCCTCGTAGCCGCACAGCACCACGATGCGCCGGGGGCCCAGCTGGAGTGTGTAGAGCGGCCCGTACTTTTCGCTCAGCTGCGGAGAACCCGGGAAAGAGAAGGAGAGAGAGGATTGGCCGGCAGAACCGAATTGGTCCTCACGAGCATCTTCCCCCAGCTGACCAGATGAGACCCTGGGCAGGAGCTGCTGGGCAGAGGGTCTCAGTGGGCGAATCCATGGGGTGGGGCTCCTGCTGTGGATTATCTTTATTCGACAGCAGGGTTCAACCCCTGGGACCCTCAGGGGCTGGGGAGGAGGGCTGTTTTGCCCCTCCCCAGGTGGATGTGATCATTCCTGGCTGACTCCTCAGGTGCCCTCTGGCTCAGAAGCACTTTCCACCCTCCCAGGGACCCCGCAGTTCTGCCCCCAACTTCCTGTCTGCCTGGTTGCTGTCAAGAAATCCAACAGGAAAGGAAGCTGTACTGGTATTAAAGCAGATTTAGCATATGTCCGGGTCTGCTGTACGTGGGCTGTAGCCTCTCTTTCACACAATAAGTATTTTAAAAATTCAGGGGGAGTTTGGGTGGGGGCCAGGGGGGCTTTTCTGAATAAGAGATTTACGAAAAGGAGGAAGCTTTCATGAGAGCTGCGTCAGGAAATCTCTGCTGGTCCAGAATCCACAGGAGACAGGGAGCGCCGCTTCCCCATTCGCACCTTCGGAGAAGAAGCCCGTTTGAGGGAAGGCAGCTGGGAAAAGCTGACGATGCCTTTTCTCCAGATGTGTGTGGGGGGGAGGCTCTCCCTGGTCTTTGGCCCCCCTGGACTAACCCGGCTCTCCTTCTAGAGCTCTCACGAAAGGACAGGGGCTCTTTGGCCAGCCAGGATTCCTGGCGATTCTGCAGTCAGGTCTCTGCCCTCTTCCCAGCAATAGTTGCAGCCCACCAGCTGCACCCAACGGGCTGTATGACGAGACCCTTAAGGAGCCAGACAAGGAAGGGGAGCTGGGTGTTTGAATGGAGAGGACACATCCCCCTCCGCCCCTCTTCCCTCCAGACCCCGGTCCAGTGCACAGAAGGAGACCGCCTCTGGCTGTCCTCAGGACGCAGGAGCCCTGGCAGGAAAGAGAACGGCAGGGGCTGGGTTGCTCTCCCTGGGGAATATCTACCTGCTGGGTGGCTAAGAGACCACCAGGACTCCACAGCACCTGACCAACCAACCAAGCAGTCCGATACCTCTTCCACTCTCCAAGGCCCTTTGGGGTCCTGGGGTCCTCCAGCCGGCTGGCCTTCAATACCGGGGAGTCCAAGGCCAGCAACGGCCACTTGAGCTGGTCAGGCTGAAGGCAGGAAGGAGCAGGCGGGGGTGGGGGGGAGGGGCAGAGGAGGCCTTACCTTGATGAGTGACTTGGGCAGGTTGTTTCGGTCTATCCAGAGCAGGTTCCCAATCAGGGGGAGGGGTCTGGGCCCAGGGGGCATCTTGCCCCTTCTGCGCATTCGCTGCCAGGAGGAGAGGGCCAGGAGGCCGGCCAGGCAGGCGGCCAGGAGGAGGGTCCCTGCTCCCAGGAGATCCATGGGGACAGGAGCTCCTGCACTTCCAAGTGTCAGCCTGGCTCTCCGAGGACCTAATGCAAGATCCGGACAGAAATGCAACGCCCACCTCACCCTCCAGGTTGTGCAACAGCCCAGGTCCCTTCCAGGCCAGGCAGGAGGGGGACGCCTGCCTAGGGCGCCTTTCTGCCAGTTCAGATTTCTTGTAGCTGGAGGCGGCTCAGGGGCCAAAAGGGAGGTGGGCGGGGGCTTCACTCAGGACCTGTATTAAACAATACTTTCATTCTTTAATTACCTCACTTTCCTTCTAAGGCAAGGCTGCACCAACTTCAGCCATCGCTTGTGTCAAAGACCCACTATAGTGACCGCCACAAAGTCATTTCATAGATGATGCAATTTACCATTCATTTATTTTGGGGGGTGGAGGCAGAAAAGCAGCCTTTGAAGTGGAGTTTCCTTCCCCCGTCCTGGGCCAAAACCAAAATGGAGGCTTCAGTCAAAGGGCTGGATTGAGCAAAGGCTCTGCAGAGCGAGCAGGAATATGGAGGGCAAGGAGCTTCCATTGAGTGCATGACTGGACTTTGGGTCAACTCCAAGGGGCTTTTCAAGAGGCTTCTCCGCAGAGGTCGTGGGATCTCCCTCCCTGGAGAGATTGGAGAGCCGTTCGCCTGAAATAGGACAGGGGCTCCTGCCTGAGCTGCGGCTTTGACCAGCTGACCTCCACAGCCCCTTTCAACTCCGTTGCCCAGTTGTCTTCCGGTTCTGAGGCCTGGCAGCCCAGCGGTCTGGGGGCGAGTGGCCAATTGCAGGGCAGGGGGCTGCTAGGCACTGTGGCCAAGGGCCATTAGGGCTGCCACTCATTCAGGGGAAGGAGAGGCTGGAGGTCCCCTGCTGGGAAGTGGGGGGGTGCACAGGCAAGGGGCAGGCGATGCCCGTGTCCCCCTGTGAATCTTTGCCCTCTGCAAGCAACCGGGGGGGGGGCAGGTAATGTGGCAAGGGGGAAAGGCCACTTTTTGGAAACCTCCCGGAGCACAAGGCGATTCTCCCAGAGAGGACTGGTCTGGAGCTGATCCAAAGCTTCTGCAATTCCTGTCCCCGGTCGCTGAACCATCCAAAGGTTGAGCAGGTGGCTCCTTGGGCCCACGTTGGTGAACCTTTTGCACGTCAGGGTTGACCAAATCACAGCCAGTGTGGATCCAAGCAACAGTTGCACACCCTGCCAATATTCCTCACCCCTCCTGGCAATTCTGGTAAAAGTTTCTGCATCACACCTACGTACAGTCAGGGGGATCCCTGCCTTACCTCTGACAGGACTCCCTCTGGGCCTTCCAGGCCCCCTTTGCAAAACCCCTTTGTGGGCCGTTTGCTGCTGCCCAGGTTGAGACCTTGGTGGGGCCCTTGAAGGGCAGCGGAGGGGCAGGAAAGGGAGTATAAGAAGGGGCAGGGTTGGCAACAGAGGAGGATTTCCTCCCTTGTGGGGTTGGGAAGCTTCCAGTAGGGATCCCAGCTTCCGGGTCTCTTCCAAGCCAGGCAGGAGAGTGACGCCTGCCTAGAGCGCCTTTCTGCCCTTTCTGAGAGTGATGTCCGTGGTCCCAGGCCTCTACTGTCCAGCTGGGCCCCCCTTCTGCTCAGCCCAGCCAGGGAGAGGTGAGCTGGGTGTGACCAATCCCCCAAAGAAGTAGAAGAGGAGCAGGTGGCAGCCACAGAAGGGATGCGGGAGGGTTTGCACCAGAGACCCAGAAGCTCTCAAGGTTGCAGGCTGCAGGCGGTCATCTCGGAGCCACGCTCTGGTGGCCCTGAATGCAAGGAGGGTGGAGGCCCCCTCCTGAGGGCAGCTGCAGGAGTCTCTGCCCCCACCTCCCTGCATTTATGGGCAAGGGAGTGACTCGGGTGAGGATTTTGAGGGCAGGAGGCACCAAAGGCTGTGATTCAGGGACCGTGAGCCTTCAGGGCAAGGAATGTTCATTGGCGAAGCTTTGGATCAACTCCAAGACCCTGTTGAAAGGTGTCAAAATGCCTTTCTTCCGAGGATTCGATTTTCCCGCTGGGAGAGCGCCGACGCAAGGATACGGACAACTGCTTGAAAGCTGGATCTTTTTATTTTTCAGGAAGGTGGTGGACAACGAGAAGTCTGCGTTCCTGGGCTAGCTGGCTTCTTATGGCAAGTCCCTGGTTTTTATACCCTTTTCTCCCTTTGTGAGTTGATTTCGTGTGAATGTTTGTATTTGTGCTTAATGTTTCAAATCCTGTTTGAGTTTGTCTTTATTCCTGCCGGAGGGCAAACTCCATGGGGTGCGGAAGGCAAACTCCACAGGGTGGTTGGATTGTATTAACGGTTTTTTTCTAATCTCTTTTAGCTTTACAATGGTTTTTTCATATTTGTTTTGTGGCAATCTCCCGTTTGTCTCTTTTTGTAATTTATATTTTTTGTGTCTTTTGTCTGTTTGTTTTGCATATTTGGTCTGTCCTGTGTTTGTAAGGGTTTCCTTTTCTTATTTGTCTAGTTTTCCTAATTACTTAGGCTTTTGTCTATAGGGATCCTTCAATACTTTTTGTTTGATCCCTTTTCCTATGTAAGTTTGTTTTATGGCTGGCCTGATGTTCCCCTTGGGCTTTTCCTCTTTGAGCGACCCTACTGTCTTCGTGAAGTTCCCTTTCCACAACCCAAACTGCAGGCAACTGGCAGCCCAGCAGCCCCAGAGGGAGCGTTACTCGGCCTCCGAAGGGAGAGTCAGTCGCTAAGGGCTGTGGCCAGTGGGAGTCGGGGTCTCACTCCCAACGCTTGGAAGGGGGGATGGGAAGAAACCAAGAGGTGCCCCATGGCCTCCACAAGCGGTGGGTGCAGTTGATGGGGCCCTCAGGCGAGGGGGACCCTCAAGGACACGGCTGCACTTCTCCCAGGCGGGGGTGGGCTGGAGCTGATCCCAAAGTCGTGCCATTCCTCCCCACCCCCCACCCCGACTGACCGCTGGACCGACCAAAGGCCTGAGTTCTTTGCACCTGCTGCAGCAAGGGTTGTCTCTCACACCCCGCAGTGCTGCTGCTGACGGGCCGTGGAAATGTCAGGACGCCCCCCCACCCGCCACCCCCGCCCTGCCTGGGACAAGGGAGAAGGGCTGGTCCAGCTAAGCCAGGTTCGGTTCATTCCCCTGTGGCTTTTCCGTGCGTTGAGCGTTCCCCTGTGGGGATCCCTCCCCTGGGCTGAAGGCGGCCAAGAGAGGCCGTGGGGTGGACCGATCGAAGCCCACTGTGTATACACAACATAGGTATCGTAATCCCTATAAAATTTAATCCATAATCTCTCGATAGTAAAACATGTTTTATTCTGTGTCTAAACTTTGTTCAGACTGCGTACAGGATCGTTCATAATAAGCATTTTCTTACTAAATCCATCATTTTGTCGTCTTTCTTCCTAAAACTTCTATGTCTTCACAATGTTCATACTAAAAGGAATATTCATAGGAAATTAAAAAAGGATTTCTGAAATAAATTCTGCTTAGGAAGATTGACTGCAGCAGCCTCTGTTTCTGCAATTTCACTCTCTTCTCCAAGTCTGAATATCTTGTTATTAAAATACAGATTTATTATTATTTTTTGCTTATTTCTCTAAACAGACTTTTAATTGCAGTTTTGATTTCTAAGCTGAGTCAATGCACGTGAGAAGAGGGCTGACTCTGTCTGGAATCACCGCTGCGTGTAAAGGCAGAGCATGTACAAACTTTCTGGGGCTGGGGGCTTGAGGCCCCCTCTCGGGGTGAAAGGGGGCAACTCACCGCAGCCAGCTTGCCATGGGACAATCCAACAAATACAAAAGTTATATTGATTCCAATGGAACCAGGTTCAGTAACAATAAAATAAAGTCAATCCGGAAATGTTAGCGTTACAGTAATTTTGACAAAAAATGTGGCCCCCAAGTTGGCTGCAGTGGGTTGTCCTTGGCCCTTGAAGGGACCGTGGGAGGCTGAAACAAAAGGCCCAAACAGGGACAGGGGGAAGACGTCACTTTTAGGGCCAGATTGTTCTGACTTCACTCTCCAGCCACTGAATTTAGCACCCTCCCCCCCAAATCTCTGTCCCATCCAGTCACCGCTTGAGGCTGGGAGAAGGTCTCCGGGAGGGGTGTGGGGGCAGAGAGAAGAGCCAAGGCCAGGCCTCCCAGCCGGAGGGCCAAGCAGGGCTGGACACACCCGGGGTGCTATGGGCTCCTCCGTGGACACCCTCCTTGTTGCTCCCGACTGGGACCTGGACAAGAACAGGGCATGCTCTGAGGAAGGGACCCAGCAGGCCCCAGAGCCTGGGATCTGCTTCAACGGGCCCAGCAGAAGGCAGGGAGCCCCGCTGGGTGGGGGCGCTTCCCCGGGTGGGGTGGGGGGGCTGTGGGGCTGGGACAGGAAGGGAGCTAGAGAGAGGCAGCGGACGCCCAGGGGCAGCGGGGCAGCATGCTCAGCTGGTAGACGGGGGGGATGTTCCCAAAGCCGCTCATTTTGGGGGAGACGTCGATGTCCTTGGGGTGCAGAGGCGACTTCAGCGAGAAGTTCTGCAGCAGGGTGGTGAAGTAGAGGAAGAGCTCCATCCGAGCCATGGCCTCCCCCAGGCAGACGCGCTTCCCTAGAGGAGAGGAGAGAAGCCGGACGACGACATCGGCCGGAGAGCCTGCCCCCAAGGGCTCCCTGCCCCACTTCTCCTGGCCGTGGGGGCCACCGTCTTTCCAAGGCCCGGCTTGCGGGGGGGGGGAGCTGCCTTGATGAGGGAGGAGGGGTTTGGCTGAAGGCAGTGAGGGGGCTTATGGGGGGGTGGTCAGGCCAAGGCCACCCCCTCACCATCCCCCATCTCGCTAGCCCAGAGAGCCAGTGGGGGGGCCAGGCCAGGGCTCAGAGGGACAGCCTGGAGCAGGCCCTGGGTTTTCAGGGGCCAGGCCACCCATAATCCCCCCTCCAAGACCCAGGCTGCCCCCCAAAGGGAGGGAGGAGCTCCAAAGAGAGGCTGATGGGCATCAGAGGCGGAGGTTTTTCCTTCCTTCCCAGCGGTAAAAGTGCAGCACCTCAAGTGGACAAAGCGATTCTTTGGGAAGGTCCCGTCTGGGCCTCGGGGCAGCTCCACTCTCCGCCTCACCTGTGCTGCCCTGGTCAGGTGCCCCAAAGACAGAGGAAAAGAGCAAACCACAGGCCCCAACCCTTACCAGAGGAAAACGGCACAAAAGCCTCGTTCTTCTTAAAACGGCCGTTCTCGTCCAGGAAGTGTCCGGGGTTGAAGTTCTCGGGGTCGCTGAAGTATTTGGGGTCCCTTAAGGCCGAGCCAAGCAAGGGGAAGACGTCCGTGCCCTGCGAAAACAGCCCCCCAAACTCAGAGTGAGGCTCCGTTCCCAGGGATGGACCATCGCTGCACACGCCCCCTTCCTCTCGGGGAGCCTCACCTTGGGCAGAAGGTAACCCCGGAACTGAGTGTCCCGGATCACCGTGTGGGGCACTCCCAGGGGGACGATGTCCGTCACCCTCTGGATCTCATGGACTACGGCATCTGTGTAGGGCATCTTCAGCCGGTCTTCCGTGGCAGGAAGGCGATTGGGGCCGATGACCTGCTCAATCTCCTGGTGGACCTTTTCTGCCGAAACATCCAGGACATCCTTTGGCAGGAGCCACGAGGGGCCCAGGCCTCTCCACCCAGCGGGGGCCACAGCCTCGGGCACCTTAGCCAGGAGGCAGGGCAGACCCGTGTGGGCCTCCAAAACTGAAGGGGTCCGGAGCAGCTCCCTCCCCTTCCCCCTTTTCCAAGCCCCACAGATTCACCCAAGGGACAGGCTCCCCCGCTTTCGTTGCATTGCCCCCCCCCGATGAAAATGGCCTCGCTCGCCCACCAACGTTCCTGCTCCAGCCCCAGAGACATTCCCGCTGGGGGGCCAGCAGCGGAGCTTAGCTCTGACCCTGGACTGGGGGGAAGGCTTGGACCTGATGCGGAGACACTTCCTGACGATGGTTTTCTTCTTTTAAGAAGCCACATGGGTTCCCTTAAGAGCCCCCCGGGCTCTCGACCCGGGGAGTGCCTGTGGCTGCAGGGGCCGGGCTACCTTCCCCACTTTGAACGGGTCTTCTGCAAGCTGCCCAGTGGGGTGAATGCCGGTGCCCCATTCAGACAACTGAGATTCCCACCTGGCGGGGAAGGAAGCTGCCTTCCCTTGGCCAAGTCCGTGCAAACAGCTCCAGAGTTTGGCCAGCCTACCTTCCACTTCTGGGTATTTCATCAAGAAAAGGAGGCCATATCTCAGGGTGGAGCTCACGGTTTCCGTCCCAGCAAAGAACAGGTTGAGGGTGGTCAGGACCAAATTCTTCAGGTTGAATTCAGTGGAAGGGTTTCCTTTTTCCTTCGAGGGAAGAAACGGCTCGTCTCAGCGGGGCGCGCATGGTGAGCAGAGGAACCGTGTAAGAAGCAACGTGAAAGCATTCAGAAAGTCCAGGTTTACAAGCCACTCCCTATTGACTAGCTGGGTATTCTGGAACCGAAATGCAACGGCTCCCCAAAACCACTGGGGGACCAGAGGGAAGCGGGCCGGGAAGACCAAGGTGGGGACATCCTGAGACGGCTTCCTGCTCCTTCATAGCCTCGTGGGATGGACTCCAGTGGGAATGTCCACCTATCGCCCACTCCGCCCCGTCTTCCAGTCCCTCAGATTCCCAGCCTCCTCTCTGGGGAGGAGAAACGCCTGGTGGTACCTTCTCCATCTGGATGAGGAAGCAATCGATGAAGTCGCGAGGATTGTTGGGATCCAGCGTCGCCTGGTTGGTTTCGACCTTCCCGGCAATGAAGTCCTTCAGGTCCTCCACCAGGTAGTAAATGCGGTTGTGCCTTCCCGGCAGGTACTGCATGATGCAGGAATACATGTCATAGAGCTGGAAGGCAAAGAAAAGAAACCGGGCGCGTTTGTGGGGCAAAATCGGAGCCCCGGAACTGAGCAGAGTCAAGGCAGGAAGGCGTCTGTTCCCAGTCCGTGGGGGAGAGCCCACCGGAGGACCCCCCTGCCCACCCCCACCCACCTGGAGAAGGGTGGCCCACTACCTGCGCCAGAGGGCTGCTCATCTCTATAAAACTTTCGTTGATCATTCGCAGCAGGGAGAGGAAGGTCTTGTCTTCGTAGTCAAAGCGGCTGCCGAAGACGACGGAGCTGATGACATTGGAGACCGTGCGGCTGAGGAAGAAGGTCGGGTCGAAGGGCTGGCCTGAGAGACGGGGGACAAAGGGCTGGCCTGAGGACGCAGCTTCCCCTGAACCGGACCCCGTTCAGGGGCGGCCTAGCCCGGTCGGCACCAACCTTTGGTTCTCCTGATTTCCTCCACCAGGCACTGGGCCTCCTCCTGGATCCGCTCCTCGATGGACCGCTTGCCCATCCCGAAGTTCCTCAAGGTGGTGAGGGAGAAGCGGCGGAGCTGCTGCCAGCGCTGCCCGTTGGCCAAGGCGACGCCTGGAGAGCAAGGGCAGCACCTTCAGCCCCCTCCCGGTCTGAAGCAGTGAGCCAGGCGGAAGACGGGGGGGGTTCCCCACGGGTCCCCCCAACCTCCCACCAGCTTCTCCTCCCGCTAGAAAACCCGGCCTCTCTTGAGGCTGCCCTGGGCCTGGTCTACTCACCAAACCCATTGAAGTTCCGGTCGATGGTGGCTATTTCCCCTCGGCCGCTGAATTCCTCAGCCTGGTCCACCAGAGCCTCCTTCACGGTGTCGTGTCCACACAGAACCACCACCCTCCGAGGGCCCAGGTAGACTGTGAACACGGGGCCATATTTCTCTTTCAACTGCGGGAAAGACCCAGGACAGGAGTTCCCCAAAGGCTTCCGCTCGGGGTCCTGGCAGCAGATTGAGGCCAGAGGCAGGGCGGGTTTTCTTTGAGGGATCGTCAGGTGAAACCCAGGTCTCCAATGGCCCTAAAGTGGATTTAGTTTGATCCACTCTCCATGAAGGATTCCAACGGCCTTGATGAGCTTTCAGTGGTTGGGAGCCTGCCAGTAATGGGGTAGCATCGCCTTTGAGCGCCGGAGCTCTGGTTGGCTGTGGTGCTGCCAAACCAGGCTGGGGAAAAGCTCTTCCCCCGTTTTTCACGGGCCCCTAGACAGACTTGAGGAACCGTGTGTGTGTGTGTGTGTGTGTGTGTGTGTGTGTGCTTAGAGTGTAGCAGAGCTTGGAAGGGCTCCTTCTGGGCCACCTGGAGCTTCTGCTCAGCCACCCCATGAGCTCGGATGCCTCCACCGGCCTTCCTCCCCGCACCAAAGAGGGGACCACTCACCTCCAGGAAGGACTTGAAGGGCGCGCTGGTTTTCACCTGCAGGATGTTTCCCAGGAAGGGCAGCGGGGTGGGGCCTGGGGGCAGCTTTCCTTCTTTGTGCATCCGCTTCCATGCAGAGACGAGCAGCAAGCAAGAGAAGCAGATGCCCAGGAAGACGCCCACGGTGCCCACGAGTTCCATGATGACCGGGCGGGAAATGCACCCGGGGCCTCCGGGCCCTGCTGCTATATATCTGCCTCTCCCGGCCCTGACACCTGGGAGCTGAGCAGGAAAAGGAGATTGGGTTTCAGAGCCACGTTTGCTGGGCACCTGGCAGGGAGGGGGGCAGAGCGGGGGCATCTCCCTGGGCAGGGAGGGCTTCTGGCCCAATGCGAGAGGAGCTACGCCCTCTTCCCACCATCACTGGGGCAGGAAGGCAGAAGCGCCACAAGCAGAGGTAGACGGGCCGGAGACCTTTTGGACCCCAATGGAGCAGGCAGATCCCCCTTTCAGAGGCTGGTGAGTTTGGCGGTGGAGAAACCACCCAGGAGAACCCTTCACCAAACTACGAGAGAGCAGAACCAGAGGGGATGCTGGGATTTTTGGGTCGGCAACATCCAGAGGAACAACATCTGGATGGCCGAATGGCACTTCCTGAAGGCCGGGGGGGTTGGAAGTGTCTTTTGGGGGACTCCTGGAGTTGACGCCTGTGGGCACCAGGTGGGTTGCAGACAATTTCCACGGTGACTACCAGAATCTTGACCCAGTGCATTACAAAATATGCAGCTTGCTTTGAGTTAGGAAAACACAAAAGGGGAACTTGGAAGTGCTGCCATGCAGGGCAGCCTTGAGTTTTGCTTCCCAGAAAGGCCAGGAGGGGAGGCTGCACGTGTGCCAGAGTTTTCTCTATTGACCTGCCCAGAAAAGCATCCAAGTCAGGAGGACACCCTGGCCGGCCAGCTTCCTTCTTGGCTAGAACCATATTTTTT
>NW_020769478.1:326495-346192 GCF_900518735.1 Pseudonaja textilis | reverse complement strand
CGCCCGGACCTTTGCACTTTCTTTGGGCCTGCACCCGCTGCCCTCCGGGCTTGGAACCAAGACCCCGGTTGGCACAGGCTGCCCTGTGGTGACCCTGAGCTCAGCCGCCCGATTGCTTCATTTGTGGTGGGGCCGTCAACTTTGGGCTCCCTCCTTCTTAAGAGGAGGAGGAGGAGGAGGACTAAGCAGGGTGCCAAGAGGCTCCCGGTGGTCAGGAGAGTCCGCATCCTGCCCTTGAGCCAACCACAGACGCCCTTCCCTCCCTCCCATCCTCAGTTATATAACCGCCGTCCTGCGGGGGCCTCTCTGGATACCGAAGGCGAGGCCACTGCAGGGCGGCAGTTATGTAAAGATGATTGAATTACCTCTTGGCTGCGGTTACATAACCTGCGGCAAGGCAACCCTCCTCCCCCGCCCTCGGGGGATCCCGCTCGGCCCATGTGGGGCACAATCCCCTGGGACCCCAAGTGGGGCGAGGGGGCAGCTGGGTGGGGTCTCTGGGCTACTCTGGGAAGGTTTCCAACATGGAGCTTCCATGGGGGAGGTGACTTGACTCTTCAAACAATCCTTTGAACTCTGCACAGGCACCTTTGAGCAGGAGCGGGGGGTGGGGGGGCTGTTTCTAAATTTAAAAAAAAAACTTTTTTGCAATTTCCACAAAGAAGGAAGAGAGTCTCGGTTTCTGTGGGTTTTTTCCCTTCTTGCAACAGGACCCTTATCGTTTTTCCACTGAAAGACTCAGAGGGTCAAACTTGGATGTTATCTTTTGCTGAGGGCCAGGAAGGCAGCAGACGCAATCGGGCCCGCGGAGAACCAGCAGGGGTTGGCATTGGGGGTGGGGTGGGGGTGGGGGGGCTGCAGTTCGGGCGCCGTTGTCTGAGTTTTAAGGAAAACTTGTGATCGTGGCCTCGCCTCCCTGGGCTCAGGTGGGGGCTCAGGCAAGCGCTTTGACAGTGCAAAGGGCCCATTTCCCCCCCTGCTGTGAGTGCGTGCTGGTGTTGCTGAACACGCCCTCCCCCCCCCCCCTTTGAGCTCTTGGGGAGGGTCTGTTCCGGCATGGTGCGCGAGGGGGTTGTCCCCAAGCAGCGGCGCCTTCTGTGGGCTGCAGGGGCTGGGAGCCTCCTGCTGCTCCAGGGCTCTGCCTGTTCTGCTCCAGGGGAGTGGGGTGCATCCACCGTGGAACGTGGCCTGCGTGGCTGGAATGGCCCAGCGCCTCTCTCCACTGGCAGGGGCACACGACCGTGGCTCCCAGGCTCCTTCATGTCCCAGCTGTGGTGGCCGTGGACCACCTTTGGTCCCAGAAGGGGCGGCATCAGACACGTCCTCCCAGCCGGCCCTGTGGCCCCCTTCCTGCTGAGGGCCCCGGAAGCCACAAACCTCCCCTTTGCCCTGCTGGCAATTCACTCGTGCCAGGAGGCAAGGGAGCCGCCTCCTTGATATCCCCTTCCCTCCCTGCAATGCCACCTTTCGGGTTCTGCTGCCCGCCTTGCCCAAGCCTTGCCCTCTGGATGTGCTCTTGCCCTGTGAAATTCCACTTGTTTGTGAAAGGGCTTACACAACACTCCCTCTCACAATGTCTCCTGTAAACCCGATGCTCATTTCGGTCACGGTTCCTCGGGAAGCAAGCCAAGCAGCCGCCCGGCCCGGCCCAAAGGAGCCTGCAAGCGTGCAGAGCAGCCCTGGCAAACAAAGGGCCGGCCGAAGCGGCGATGAGCCCCGTGAGAAAGCCCAGGAGGGCAGGGAAACTCGAGCCCTTCCCACAGCTCCCCTTGTGAGCGGAGAAAGAGGCTTAACCAGGTGACGGCTTACCTCAGCCTCTCTCCCTTCGCAGGGCAGCCTGTGCCAAGAGGGGCACCCAGAGACGGTCTAAAGGGGGCCGGGGGCTGCTCAGTGGGTCACAGCCAAGGCTCTTTTTAAAATAGCCACCCTCCACCTGCAAAAGTGTCCCAAGCGTCCATTCCTCAACCTTTGCTCCAAACCAGAGTTTTGAGCCACCTGTTGACCCCGGATGTAACTGGATCTCCCAAACAGGTGCTGGGTGGAGACCTCTGAACTGTGTATGCTGTGCAACCAACCTTCCCCTGGTTTCTTCAGGTAGAAACTCGACAGGTGAAGCAACGTGCCCCGGGGCATTCGACAGGCCTTTTCTCTCTTCTTGCTTTAGGTGCTGTTGTGTTTCTGTTGGTCAAGCCCTGGGGGGCTGCAGGACACGAGGGGAGCAGTTGTAGCTTCGGAGGCTGGCAGCACCCTGGGGCTGGCAGGCCTCCTGGCCTCAGTGTGGTGCTTAGGCTTGCCCAGAAGTTGGCAAGTGGGCTTCAGCTGGCCCGGCAGACCACAGCTGCTGCCACCCAATGCCCACCGTGAGGGCTGTGTTTCGAAGAGGTCCCAGCTTATCTCCAGAGGTTCTGAAGGCCCATCTTTGCTCAAACTGCTCTTGCTGGCTGTGCAGCTTTCAGCCCGCCCATCCACAGCCCAGACCGGCTGACCTATTCAGGGGACGGCAAAGCAACGGCTGACCCAGGAAAGGTTTGAAGTCAGAAGATGCTCAGATGCACAACTGAGCACGGTTTTCTGAAAGTGATTGGCAGCTGTCGAGGGCATTCAGGGTCTGGATGGGGAGGGAGAGCTTTGATCCTAATTATGTTCCCGACCTCAGAAAGGCTGCATTTGTGCCCAGGGCATCAGGTGGGACTGGCCCAGGGACTCCTTTGGCCCCTTCACTCTCTTGCCCTGCCCTCCTCCTCCTGCCCCCAATTTATATTATGTCCACAGACCAGCTTATGATTATGATTATGATCATGATCATTATTATTAATTTCCTCTCCTTCCTTTTCTCCTTTTTCCTGGCTGCGTTTGCACAAATAATTCCGATGAGATTCCGTGGCTGCACTGGCTGGGTTAGGCTTTGGGGGGGTCTTAGCAAACGGATGGACCCGGGGACGACGCTGCAAGTAAGCTACGAACTCGGCGTGAAGGCAGCCTGGGTTGGCCAAGGTGGGGCTGCTTTGGGGTTCCCTTAGGTCTGTGTGAGCTGCTTTCTCTCTGGCGGACTCTGGGCTGCAACCCAAGTCTGCAGCTCTTTCTGATCCCACTTGGCCAGTCCGACTGGACCCGCTGGCACTGATGCCTGTCCCGTATTGGCCCAGAGTCTGGCCCGAGTAGCTGACCGTAGCTCGGTGTGCACCGGTGCTGCCTGGTAGCCATTCTTCTCCAGCCCTTTGAAGGCAGCAGGAGAAGGCCCGGACAAGGCAGGCCAGGGGCTCTACTGGCCCCAGAACCAGGGCTGAAGGATCCCTGCTGATCCCTTGCCCAGCCCTTCACACCCCACGAAGCTCATGGCCTGAACGAGAGGAAGTCCACTCACCGGGGGCATCCGTGCGCCCTGTAAGTGGACTTCCTGGGTGTCTCATTTGGGGGCCCCTGGTCCAGGACAGGCTGGAGGCCGAGGGGATCCTGTGGCTTTTTGTGGCAGCCTGCAGGGCAGATCACCGTTTCTCTGGCTTTTGCTCTCTGGAAGCAATGCCAGGTGGGCCACCTAGATTTATGGAGATTTATGGGCTGCGGCACAACAATAACGACCAGGAAACAAGCAACACACGGACACACACACACACATGCTTGCTCGCACGGCTTAGAACAAACCAAGGCTCCACCCATCTAGGTCACCTGCATCGCCACAAAGCTTTATATATGCAGACACCTGGCAGGGGCACCTTCACGTAGCCCCTCAGAGATCTCAGCCCCGGGAGAGTCGCAGAGAAGGGGGCCTGAACCCCCCCCCCCCGAAAGTCCGGCTGGTGCGAAGGCACATGAGCGCATGAGCGCAGGGCCCGCCTGCCTGGCTCCCTTCTCTCAGCGGGGGACGACCGAGAGCTCGAACAGGGGCGGGATGGTGGCAAAGCCAAACTCTTGGGGTGTCAGGTCGATGTCCTTGGGGTCCACCAGGGGCTTCAGTCGGAAGCGCTGCAGGATGGTGGTGAAGAAGAGGAAGAGCTCCATGCGGGCCAGGGCTTCCCCTAGGCAGATGCGCTTCCCTGCGAGAGGGGGAGAGAGGGGGCGAGAGGGGCAGGCTTAGGCCACCTCCGGGCTGGAAGCTGGCGGGTCAGGAGCCGCTCACCACTCTCTGGCAAAGGCAGGTGCCTAGAGGGGCCGCCTTCTGCTTCTCGCCTGGGCTCCTGACTTGCCGGGGGGGGCAAAGGGGGTCCAGCATGTGCAGGAAATGCCGAGGCAGCCCCCTCACTGCCCCCCCCCCGGCTGGCTCAGCAGGGGAGCCGGAAAAGCAGGGCAGCCAAGAAGCCTGGCCTGGGAGGCTGGGGGGGCGGCTCGGGTGGGGGCTCGATGTGGCTGTACCTGCAGAGAAGGGGACGAAGGCGTCGTTCTGCTTCAGGCGCCCGTTCTCGTCCAGGAAGTTCTCCGGGTGGAACCCTTCGGGGCTCTGAAACTTGGTGCCATCATGCAGGACGGTGGTGAGCAGGGGAAAGACTTCTGTGCCCTGAGGAAGAGAAGGCCCAGCTCAGAGGGGCAGAGACCCTCTTGCCCGGCTGGCAGCCGATGCCCGGCTCATCTGAGGAAGGCAGCCAAGAGATGGTCTCTTGGGCGTGGCAGGGACAGAGCGGGGGCCGAGGACCTGGGTGTTCCTGCCCTTCTGTCCTGCCGATCCTTTGGGGCCCCATCGCACCTGGCCAGCAGAGGAGCCTTACGGCCATTAGCCAATGGCACCCCTTCGAGGTGGGCAGCCTCCACCGGGGGCTCCTGCATGTTGGCCAGCCCTCCTCGGCCTGGAAGATCTCTGCCCCGATCCTGCTGGGCAGCCCAGCCAGCACCCAGGGTGGCCACATGCCGGCCCCATGCCCTCTTGGCCCCTTCCCCCCTCCCAGGGCCCTGACCTTTGGGATGAGGTAGCCTCTGAATTCCGTGTCGCGGGTGACGGCATGGGCCACGTTCATGGGGATGAGGTCGCTGAACCGCTGCACTTCGTGGATGACTGCATCCACGTAGGGCATCTGGCTCCGGTCTTTGATGTTGGGGATCCGGTTCTGGCCGATCACACGGTCGATCTCTTCATGCATCTTTGCTGGCAAAGGTGGCCTTAAACTTAGTGGCGTCAACCACACTCTCTCTGACGCACCTGGATCAGCGGCTGGGCCCCCCCAAACTGGGCAGGAGGGCTCTCCACCTGCTGAGGGGTCTGCTCTCAAGGGCCACGGGGCTGGCATCCCCCCCTTCGCCCCACGGCAGGGGAAGCTTCTGGCCTGACCCCCTATGGGGTGGCTCCTGGGCTGGATCCAGGCCTTTGGGCAGCTCACAGCAACTTCTCGCTGGCCAAGCCATCCTGGTGGCCCTTGGGGGGGCTCCTTCCCAGACTAGAGACATGTGCTGCGATGGGGCTGAATCACCCCTCCCCCCCCCAAAAAAAATACCTTGCACTTCGGGGTACTTCATCAGCAACAGGAACCCGTATCGCAGGGTGGAGCTGACTGTCTCGGTCCCGGCAAAAAACAGGTTGAGGGTGGTCAGCTCCAGGTTCTTCTGGTTGAATTCGCTGTCTGGGTTGTCCTTCTCCTGAAGGCCAAGTGGGAGCCAAGTGCCTGAGAAGCTGTGGGGGGCTCGAAGGGGGCCTTCCAGCTAGGTTGGGGGCTGCACACCAGGCGAGGGGAGCCCTGCCCGGGGGCTGGCCAAGAGCCGGTTTCCCCGAAGCAGAAACGGCCGCTCGGTCCTAGCCCAGGGGATTCCCAGGGGACCGGCTGCCTGCACGGCCGGCCCCCTTCCTGCCTCACCTGCCTCCGTCCCCAGTGCCCCAGTGCCCTCTGCAGGAGAGGGACCGCACAGGTTGGGCATCCCGGGGTTGGGAGAAAAGGCGGCCTGGGCCCTGGTGCAGCTGCAGAGACTGGGGGGGGGGACGGGGGGGGCTCTGGAAACCAAACGAGACCCTTCGCTTTCCCTCTGGCCGGGTTGGAAGTTCTTTTGAAGGTTCTCCCAACCTTCCCGTCCTTTGGGGATTGTGTTTCCTTAGGAAGGGGCAGCAGGCTCGCTGGCCCAGTGGCAGAGCCCCCCTGCGCCCACCCACAGCCTCGTAGCTGGGAGCGGGCCCTTGGCTCCCTCCGCGCACCACCCACCTTCTCCATCTGGATGAGGAAGCAGTCGATGTAGTCCCGGGGAGCGTTGGGGTCCAGGGTCTCCTTGTTCTTCTTCACCCGCTTGGCAATGAAGAGCCTCATGTCCTCCAGCATGTCGTAGACCTTGGTGTGGGGCCCTGGGAAGAACCTCAGGAGGTTGGCGTAGGTGTCGTAGAACTGCGGGGAAGGAGAGGGAGGGGACGGGTCAGGGGAGGAGCTTGTTCCTGCCGGCAGATGCCTAGCGAGAGGGACTCTGAGAAGGAGACCATCCATCCATTCATGAAGGCGGCATTTCAGCAGGTGACACGAGAGGAACCCTGAATTATCTTGGAGGTTTCTCTTCCAAGGGTCCTTTCCCACCCAGCGTCTTGGGCCGGCGCCAGCTCGTCCGAGGGAGGGGCACTCTCGGATCCTTCCCTTTGGCCGGAGAGAGGCCGGGAGCCGTGTGGGGCTACCTGAGACCAGCTGGTGCTCATCTGCCGGAAGCTGTCGTTCATCATCTTCAGGAGAGCCAGAAATTCCTCGTCTTTGTAATCAAAGCGGTTGCCGAAGACGATGGCACAGATGATGTTGGACACGCAGCAGCTGAGCAGGAAGATGGGGCTGAAGGGCTCCCCTGGTGTGGAGGGAGGGAGGAAGGAGAAGGGTCAACGTGTGGCAGGAGGCCAACAATTTTCTCCTGGCTTGTTTGGGGAGGGGTGGAGGGTCCCTGTCCTCCCCCGAATGTCCCCATTGGGAGAGGAAGGGATGCCTGATGGAGGCATCCTTGGGCCTGTCCTGCTCTTTTTCAGCCCAAGCATCGGGTGGAGCAGGGGCCTCCGAGCCCAGGCCTCGGCTCCAGGCCTCCTGCCTCGGAGGTCCCCCGCAGCCCTGCGGCTCCACGCCTGCCCCCTGGCCTCAGCAGTCGGACTAGGGCAGAGGGCTCCCCAAACTTGGCCACTTTAAGACGTGTGGACTTCAGCTAGGCTGGCTGGAGAACTCTGGCAGTTGGAGTCCACACGTCTTAAAGTGGCCAAGTTTGGGGAGCCCTGTTCTAAAACGGGTAGGAGGGTCGGTCGGTCCCGAGGCCTTTCAAACCGCCCCCCCCCCCCCCCCAGCCTCACCTCGGGTCCTCTGGAATTCCTCCAGCAGGAACTGGGCCTCCTCCTGAATCCGCTCCTCAATGGATTTCTTCCCCATTCCAAAGTTCCTCAGGACGCTCAGGGAGAAGCGGCGCAGCTGCCTCCAGCGCTCCCCCTCGGCAAAGACCACCCCTGGGGGCAGAGCAGAGCAATGGGCCCCCCTGTGGCCGGGAGAGAGCAGGCAGCCCGGCCTGCTCGTCCTGCCCCGCCAGCCTCACCATGTTCCTGGAAGGTCCTCTGCAGGGTAGGGTTGGTTTTCCTCCCGGAGAATTCCTCCGCCTTGTCAATCAGGGCCTCCTTCACGGCTTCGTAGCCACATAAGACCACGATCGGTCGGTTGCCAAAGTAGACCGTGAAGACGGGGCCGTATTTTTCCCGCAGCTGCACAGGAACCAGAAGGAGAGGTGGGAACACAGGCAGACCTCGACTTGCAACCACAATGGGGCCCAACATTTCTGTTGTCAAGTGAGTTTTGGCCCATTTTAAGATTTTTCTTGCCACGGTTGTTAAGGGAATCTGGCTTCCCCGTGGACTTGACTTGTCAAAAGGCCGCAAAGGGGGATCGTGTGATCCAGGACACCGCAACCATCAGAAATATGAGACGGCTGCCGAATTTTGATCACGTGGCCCTGGGGGGTGGGGGGAGCGGCAAAGATCGTAACTGTGAAAAACGGTCACGTCACATTTCCTGTTGTAACTTTGAATGGTCACTAAACAAACAGTTGTAAGTTGAGGACTGCCTGTCCTCAGATCCAGATCTCCAGAGTTAGATGGAACCGTGGCATAAACTTCCCGGAAAGGCCACGCTTCTCCTTCCAGTGTAGATGGCTGCCTTCTGGTTCTCTGAGGGCTGAAATCCTCCCCCCCACAGGCGCTTCTTTCATCTGCCCCTCCCTGCCGGATCCCTCTTTCCACAGGCAGATTCCCCCCCCCCCCCGCCTTGGTGGGTGGCTGCATCACCCAGCTTTGGGCTATCGACTGATTGCTTTGATTTGTGGAGCCACCCATCTCAAATTCACCGATTGGGTACCCACAGAAAGCCAAGCAGGGTCAGCCTGAGGACTGAGAGGGCTTCCGGGGCTGCAGGGAGGTTGAAGGAGAAGGCAGCCCCTTCATGCCCTGGCCAGAGGCTGACCCTCAGGGCCGCCCGGGGGGGGGGGAGCCTGGAAGGGTTGGGATCCAGCCAGGCTCCCTTGAACTTTGCTTCCAAGCTCTTCCCTCCGCAACAAATTGCACAGAACCAACAGGGTTTCTGTCACGGGGCGACTAGAAATTCTTGGAAGGCAACCAGAGCTTCTTCACTGTGGAAACTGGCCCCACCAGGAGGGGCTGCTTCCCTTTTACCTTGGCCGGAGCCCTGAGCATCATTCAGCTCGCAGGACTGTTTTACACAGAGATGCAGAGCCGTTAGTGGCCCAAGCGCCTTGCAATTTACACCGAATGTTTGCAGTGCAGCCACTGAAGGTGCCGTGAGGTACAATCTTAACCCCAGAAGTCCTGCCTCATAAATCACCAGTTGCCTTGACAGTCCAGTTCTTGGAATAGGAACATATCGTTTATTAAATAAACATTCCTTTGTTTATCATGTTGCCTAACACACTGTGTAACATTTAGTCCAAAGAAAAATTGCATAATGCCCCAAAGTCGCACCAAGGCAGAAGACACACACACACACACACACACCTCCCTCCACACACAACTAAAGTACTGGAAACTTCTAGAAAACAGCTCCGGGGCCTCTTTTGACAACGGTGGCAGCCTTTGCATCCTTCAAGCGTGTAGCTCAGGAAAGGAGATATTTGCATTTCCCGAGGTTCCATCATGAACACCCCAGACATCAGACTAACTAAAAATGGGGGGTTGAGGTGGTGGCCACTCTAGGTTACCGAACTGCCTTCATGCCCAGACTGGGTGCCCTCCCTCGGGGTGGTGGGCTGCTGCTGCACAGGCCCCCCTCTGCCAGCCGAAGACTCTTGACAAGGGTTCCCAAGGAAAGCAAACCATTTCCCCAGCCCCACCAGGCTTTCCCTAGCAAAGTGCCCTCTGATCGTGGTTTGTGGGCTCCCTGGGACACGTGGGCTCCTTGATCAGAAGGCAATCCTGTCAAATCTGAGATACGACAGCCGGGGTGTGTGTGTGTGTGTGTGTGTGTGTGTGTGGGATCCTTTTCCAGGCTTCACGTCGGTGTGAGTGCATGGGTGGAAGCCGAAGGAAAAAGGAAAGGAGGCCAACCCAGATTGGATCCCGAACGAAGATTCAGCCCGAAGAATCCAGGAAGGGGGTGCTGGAAGGAGACGGCCGGGAAGGTTTGGGGCCTGGAGGAGGAAGGTCCCGGGGAGACCCAAGCGAGGGACCTGGGCCAGGTGGGCCTGGGCGAGGGGGAAACCTCTCTGGGGCTTCTCCTGGGCAAGAGAGGTGAGCTTACCTTGAGGAGGGATGCCAAGATTTGGAATGCCTGGATTTGCAGGCAGTTCCCGACGAGAGGCAGCGGGGGCGGTCCAGGAGGCAGCCGGCCCCTGGCAGAGGACTTCCTCCAGGCAAAGAGCAGGACGAGGCAGGACAGGTAGGTGACCAAGAAGAGGGAGAGCGTGCTTGCCAGCTCCATGGTGTCAACCTCTGCCCAGGCTCAGTGGGGCTGCGGGCATTTAACTGGGGCTGGGCTTGGCACCTCTTCTGGGTTATGTAAGAGCACTAGGTAAATATATCAAATGCTTCAGTCGCTGATCCTGGTGCCAGTAAGAAAGCAACGTTGTTTTAATAGCAAAATCCTACGACCTGGGTTCATCCGTCATATCTCTGCAGAGCGCCTACGCCCTGCCTTCTCTCCTCGCTTCTCTTTGGGCGTCCCCTGCTGCCCACGGGCACGGCTGCCATCCTGCCCAGGGAGGGGCCTGGCACTGGGGGCCTCCCTCTCCCTCCCCACGCTGGGTGCTCAGAGGGCCACCAAGCCCGCCAGAAGACTCGGGGCCATCGCCTCCCAGGCCAGCTCAAGCCAGGGCACCCCGGGAGCTCCAGCAGCTGCGCCCAGAGACCTGGAGGGGTGCCCAGCCTGGGGATGGGGGCCAGGCAGTTCCCTTGGACAGTGCGAGGTCTTCTGGGGATTGACTGATTTTGATCGGTCCAAAAGATTGATAAGGCCAGCCATCTTAGTGTTCAAAAGAGCGGCTGTGCCCAGCCTGGCGGGAAAATCTGCATCTGGGTGAATTTAGCTGACACAGCTGCAGGGAGGGGCAGCTTCTTCCGGTTGTTTTCCGGCCCTGATTTGGGGATCAGCCTCTGGGACCCTCTTTATGGCCAAACAGGTCTGGGCTGCTGCTCTCCGGACTGGCCTTTGGCCTTTGCCGCTGGCTGTGCTGCAGGCCAGGAAGCTCATTGGTAGCCAAGAGTGGAAAATCTCCCCCCCTGCACAAGAGCTCCATAAAGTCCAGGGCCTCAGGCCCCTCAGGACACCCCATCGGGGGGGGGCAGGGGGGGCAGAAGTTGGGCGAGGTTGAAGCAGGGCTTTTCCTTCTCTCCTATGACAGCAAAGCCGCCCCCCACCCCCCAATGCTCCTGCCCTGGGGATTGAAGCAGCAACGGCCTCCCAGCCAGGGCCTTCAGTAGATCGGTGCCCTACAGAACGCTCTGGGCTTGGTCTGCCCTGGGAGGCTGTTGGGGAGACGGCCACCCCCGTGGGGGGCCTCTGGCAAGACCCGGCTTGGCAGAAGGCGGATGTAGGAGATGCCGAGTGTCTTCCCCATGGCTCTATTTGCATCTTTTTCGGGAAAGTCTTTACTCACAGGAAAGCCAGGGTTCCTGGCAGAAGTGGGGCGGGGCGGGGTGAGGCAATTACCTTGGGACCAGTGGGGTCCTTCCCTTCTCCTTTCTTGGCAGCACTCAAAGCTGTGCCATCTTCCCTCACCTTTGGTGGCTCAGTCTTCCCATTTGTTTGGCACCAGGTGTCAGGCAACACTCATCTTGTGCATATGGCTCCTAAATTGTGTAAATGCACAATCAAAACTTCAATCGTTCCATTTTCAATCATTTGAAGCCTGTTTGTCAGCCAGCCACTCAGAGACCCAAGGGCAAAGTTCACGCAGTGTTGGATGGTAAAGGTGGGGGGGGGCGGGGTGTTTGTGGTTTTTACTCAGAAATGGATGTTTTCTGTTTAAACCTTGTACTAACATTGGAAATGACTTTGGTCAAAACAAAGGAGCCCGGGTGGAGTTTGACCCCAGGCAGGGAGCCAACGTGCAAAATGCTGGCCAAAGGTGCCGACATCTCCCCCCCCGCCGCCACTTAGAGGAGGGAAGGGGTCCAGAGCAGAAGCCTCAGCCAAGCTGCCCCCCCCCCCACGGCTCACCTTTGGGGATCCCTTGCCTGTCTGTCCCAAAGCAATTAATTGTTGTTAGTCTGGAAGTTGTGACCCCTGGACAACGTTCCTCCAGGCCTTCCTGTCCTCACGCCAACTGCTTCAGGGACTCCCTCCAGCCCCCTCCTTCTCTGCCGTCCCCTTCTTCTCCTTCTCCTTCTCCTTCTTCTTCTTCTTCTATTGCCCTCCACCGTTCCGAGCCTTCAGCTCTTCTCCAGTGAGTCCTTCTTCCTTCTCATGAGGTGGCCAAAGTCTTTGAGTTTCCTCTTCAGGATCTGGCCTTCTCAAGAGCAGCCAGGGCTGATCTCCTCTAGGACTGACCGTTTGGATGGCCTTGCAGTCCAAGGACTCGCCGGTGTCTCCTCCTCCAGCCCCAGAGTTCAAAGGCCTCCATTCTTTGGCGCTCAGCCTTCCTTCTGGTCCAACCTTCACAGCCATACGTTGCCACTGGGAAAACCATCGCCTTGACTCTATGCCCTTTTGTTGGCAGGGGGGTGTCTCTGCTTTTTAGTGTGCTGTCTAGATTTGCCATAGTCTTCCTCCCCAGGAGCAAGCGTCCTCTAATTTCTTGGCTGCAGTCCCCATCTGCGGGGATCTTGGAGCCCAGGAAGATAAATGATGTCACTACCTCCATTTCTTCCCCGTCTGTTTGCCAGGAATTGGGAGGGCCAGACAGCAGGGTCTTAGTTTTCTCCATGTGGAGTTTCAAGCCAACCCTTGCACTCTCCTCCTTCACCCACATCAAGAGGCTCTTTAGTTCCTCTTCACTTTCTGCCATTAGTGGCATCATCTGCATAGCTGAGGTTGTTGATATATTCCAACTTTTAATTCATCCAAGGCACAATGTGCTTTTTCATGATGTGCTCCGCATATAAGTTAAACAGGCAGGGCGACAGGACACAGCCTTGCCGGACTCCTTTCCCAATTTTGAGCCAATCGGCGGTTCCGTGTCCAGCTCTCACTGTTGCTTCTTGACCCGCATATGGGTTTCTCGAGAGACACGTAACATGGTCTGGTACTCCCATCTCTTTAAGGACTTGCCACAATTTGTTGGGATCCACGCAATCAAAGGCTTTAGCATAGCCAATGAAGCAGAAAACAGATTTTTTTCTGGAAGTCCCTAGTTTCCCCCATGATCCAGCGTAGGTTCCTCTGCCTCTTCAAAACCCTGCCTGAACTTCGGGTAGCTCTCGATCCACATCCTGCTGGAGCCCAGCTTGTAGGATTTTGAAGCGTGTGAAATGAGCGCAAGGGTGCAAGAGTTTGAACATTCTCTGGAAGTGGAATGTAAACTGACCTTTTCCAATCCTGTGGCCACAGCTGAGTTTTCCAAATTTGCTGGCAAATTGAGTGTAGCATTTTTACCGAATCGTCTTTTTTGAATAGCTCAGCTGGGACACAGTCGCCTCCGCTAGCTTTGTTATTGCTCAGATTTCCTAAGGCCCATTGGACTTCACATTCTAGGATGTCTCTGCCGCCCTTCGCAGCTCAGCGCTGCCCAGGGAGAAGCGGGTGGCCAAAGGGACCTGCCTTATTTCCAGGGGCCACTGCTGCGGGGGGGGGGGGGAGAGGGAGGCCAGCTGGAGGAGGCCGAGCTGGGCACCTGATCGGGGAAAAGGGTGAGCCGGGCTGCCTTGGGCAGCACCCTCCAGTGACGGGGTGGGAGTTGTGTTCCCCGCGACACTCCAGCCCCAGGCCTGAAAGCAAGGCGGGCGGTCTTCGTCCCCGTGTGGCACTGGGTGGAGAGTGGAGCCGGAGCGGCTGGGGAGCAGGTCTGCCCTCCCCATACCAGAACATGGGAGGGAGGGGGTGGGAGGAGCGCCCCAGTCTGGAGCAGTCCTCCCTTTGGGATGGGGGCTGGGCTGGGGCTGCTGCCCCTACACACGCACACACACCCCGCTGCTTGAGAGGGAGGGGAGTCCCCTGAAACTCTGAGCCCAACCACTAGGAGCCGCCTCCTCCTCCTCCCTCCAGGTGAGCCTGGAGCCCTTTGGGGCCCCCGAGCATCTCCAAAGCGAAACTGTTCCCAGGAGGAAGTGTGACCAGCCTCAGGTTGTCTGTGTTGTGGCCACAGGCTGAAAGCTTTCCTCTCACAACGCCTGCCTGCCTGCCTGCCTGCCTGCCTGCCTGCCTGCCAGGTGTGGGCCAGGGGCGTAGGGACAGCCACCTCCTCCCCTCCCGGCTGAGGCCGGAGGATGCAGCCAACTTTCAACACCTGGGAGACCATTGAACCAGCCCACAGCTCCCAGCTCAAGACTTCAAATAAGTCACCAACTTTCTCGGGCACTTTCCAAAGCTCTGCCCTGCTCTAATGGCAGACGGGGCCTTTTTATACCATTCCACTTTTCCTTGCTTGCTTTAGTTCTCCGGAAACTTTTTAAAATGTAGATTTACTGTCGTTGAGCTGCATTTTCTCCTGAGAGTCCAGTAGCCTAAAATCCACGTCTGGACAAGCACAGAAGGTCCTAGTCACCCCCATCCCCTTCCCGAAGCAAGGATCCCCGCCTCCGAAATAACAGAGCTGGAAGGGACCTCAGAGGTCTTCTAGACCAACCCTCTGCTCAAGCAGGAAATCCTGTAGCATTTCAGACAAATGTCCAATCTCTCCTTGAAATCCTGTAGATGTCAAAGACTTTGAACCCCAGAAACTGGTCGGACGTAGCAGTAGAAAATAACCCGGAGGTTCTGCGGGGGGGGGGGGGGGGAAAACAGAAGGGGCAGCAAAAACCGCGGGGGGGGGGGGGGACACAACACTTCTACACCCCTCTCTCTGCTCTTGCCCGTGGCTGAGGCCCCCCATGGCAGGCCCTGAACCTGAGCCTCCCCCCGCCCCCATGGCAGGCTGACCCCTACATCGCACACCCTTCCCTAAATGTGGTTCTCCAGGGGGGTTTCTAGCATCTCTGGCCAGGCTGAAGGGCTGATTCCGGGGTGCCCAAGACTTGCCCCACTCCGAGGTTTTGCTGCCCTGCGGTGGCTGCCCCAGCACCACTTCACCCCATGGCAGCCCCCTGGGACCCACACAGGGCGAAAGACAAAGGCTGAAACGCGTCCAGATTTTTGCTTTTTTTAATTAGCGCCTCTTCTGGCACCGGCAGAGCAGCCCCAGAGTTCATCAGCAGAGAACCAGCTCCTTCAGGGCACAGGTGCCCAGGTGAACAAGCCAGCGCAGTGGCTAGCCGATGGGGCGATGGGGGCGTCTAGACTGTCGCTCCTTTGGGTGGGTCCCCTGCTTCTGCCTGCCTGAACTCTGGAGACGGAGGCTCACGGCTGACGCAAGCAAGGCCCAACACGACGGGAGCTTCCCAAACGCCTTCCCTCCCCTCCGTCTCGCTCCTGGGGGCTCCGGAGAAGCCAGCCCGCCCTGAGACCAAGGACGGATGGCAGGGCAAGGCCCGGCTGGGAGTTCCTTTGGCGAGAGAGACGCTGGCCTTTGCCCAGGGCCCGATGTGAGCCCGGGGGGCAGCTAAGGCAGAGCCATGGGCAAAGGGGTGTCCAGGCCTGGGGGCTGAGGGGCTAAATTCTGCTGCTGCCCCAAGTGGGTCTCAATGCCGGCCCCCTTACTGGGCAGGCAGGGGGCTGCCGAGTGGCCGGTGGTGCCCTGGAGGCGAGCCCACACCTGCCAGTCGCTGTTCCGGACGGCCTGGCACAGCAGCTGGGCCTCTTCCCGCAGCTGGGCCAGCTCCCGCTGGACCCTGCTGTTCTGCCGGAGCAGCTCCTTTGTCCGGAGCGTGATGCCCAGCAGCCCCGACCTGCGCAGGATCTCCACCGTGTTGTGCAGGCGGCGCTGTCTCACCAGGCTGTGCTCCCCCGGTCTCCTGGCGCCTTTGACAGCCGCCCTGCGCCCAGCGCGGGGCAAGGGGGGGCGAGCGGGGGCCTGTGGGCACACAAGGGCAGCCGTCTGTAGGCTGGTGGGCAACCCTTCGGGCGACTTCTCGACCGAGCTGTCCTTTCCAGTGGGGGCTTCTGGAGGTGCCCAGGCCTCCCCCACGTAGAGCTGCTTGTGCCTGATGGGCTCTGCCGCTGGGCTGGGTGCTTCCTCGGGCTGCCGGCCCGGGTGAGGAGCAATTCTGGGGTAAGCGCCAAGAGTGGGGAAGCGGATCTCCTTGGCAGAGGGCTTCTGGCTGGGGACCATGGGCTTCAGAGAGGCTGTGGGCTCCTGGAAGAGGAGGAGGTGGGCTGCAGAGCTGTAGGCACTCTCCAGGGGGCGCTGGTTGCTCCAGGCCAGGAAGGGGGCCGTGGGGGACACTCCCAGGGTCTGCAAGAGAGCCAGAGGGTCAGAAGCGGGGGGGTCCCTGGGCCGATGCCCGCCTGGCCTCACCCCCCCTCGGCATCCGATTCCTACAGGCAAGGGGAGCCCACACCCTCCAACTGACCGACCAACTGACCGACCGGGCACTCCTTCGGACAGGCAGCCGGGTGCCCTGAAAGGCCGTGGGCAGGAGGCTGATGGTGGGGCCAGGCCAGGGCAGCCACACCGCCGGGGGGGTGAGGGGGGGGAACAGGCTACCTGCTCGAGGATCACATTCTGGATGAAATAGAGAGGCGTGAGACCCCCCTTGGCTTCCTGCCACTTGTCCGGCCCCGGAGGCAAGCGGGGGCTGCCCGGGTCCCCGGTGTCCGTCTGCTCAAGGGCACTCAGGCACTCCGAGCTCCTGTCTGGGCAAAGAGGGGGGGGGGAAGCGAGGGAAGCCAGCGAGAGGACAGGCGGGGCAGCGCCCGGCCAGAGGGGCCCTTCGTGGCCGCCACTCACTCCTGCGGCACAGCCCACACTGCCTGAGGTGGTGGGGAGCAACTGCACCGGGTGGGTCCCCCTCTGCCCCCTTCACCCCCACCCAGGACCCCCACCAATTAATTCCCCACCACTGGGACAGGCAGAGACCCCCCCCCCCAGCAAGGGGATTGTTATAGCAAGCCTCCCCCCCCCGCCTGCACCTGAAAATCCAGAGTCCTTTTCTCCTTCACTCCCTGGGCAGCTGGGCTTGGGGGCGCCATGACGGGGGGGCCTTTCCATCTTCTCAGGCTGCCCCACGTGCCCCCCCCATGTTGGACCTGGCCTGGCCAATGGTCTCTTCTTGTCCTCTGCAGGCCAGGAAGGGGGGGTCGAGGGGTCATTCGAAGGCATGCCCGCACCTCTTGCAGTCCTGTGAGGGGGCAAAAATGGGGGGGGCGAGAGTAAATAGTCAGGGAACCCCCCCCCCAACATGGCAACCGGCAGCATCTGGAAGGCTCCAGTTCACCCTGTGCCCCTGCTGAACCTGATGCGCCCCACCGGCTGGCACATCAAGCACCCTGCTAAGGGCTGAGCAGAGACAGGCATGCCAACAGGAACGCCCCCCCAATGCCCCCCCCAAGCCGAAAGGGCAGGGCAGAGCAGCTTCAAGGGCACCCCAGTCTCCAGGCACTATGGGGGGGAGAGAAGGGGGAGGAGGGGCTGCGAGAAATGCATCCTACCCACCAAGCCGCGGAAGCGCTAGCCCTGCCGCACCACACCCAGAGGCCACCAGATGGCGCCAGCAGGACCCATGCCCCTCCCAAACTGGGGCGGGGGAGGGGCAGAGCAGGGGGAGCCTCGCCAATCCTGGGGAGGTTGGACCCAGAGCACACGTGCCCTTGGGAACCCACCCACTTCCCCGGGAAAGGCAGAGCCCGACAGAAGGCGCCCTCCCCTCCCCTCTCCTCCTGCCTTGTGCTGGAGGCCAGGGAGCCGCCCGGCTGCTTCCTCTTCTCTGGCTGTGGGGGCTTCCAGGCCCCACGGAGGCTGGTGGGCAGCGCAACTAGGAGGCTGTGCAGCCCTCTCTCCCCCAGGCTGGGATGCCAGACACACACACGCCCCCTGGCATCCTTGGCAGTGGGAGAAGCTGCTTTGGGCGATGCAAGTCACCCCGGCCCTTCCTTCCTCCGCCTAACCATCCGGTCCAATGCACCGCCTTCACCAGGCAGGCCGTGCCATTTACAGGAGGCGCCTCTGCAGGCGTCACTCAGCCTCCCAGACTGATGGGTGGTGCAGAGGGCTTGACACGGCTGGGCAGCGCCCTCCTGCCCCAAACGCTGAGATGTGGCTGGTTGTGGGCCACTTTGTTTAAAGCATGCCAAGGGGCAAGCCCCCCCCCATCTGCTCAGCCCTCCTGGCCCCCAGGAATGTCCCCATATTTTATCTGCGCTCCGGACGGGGTCACAGAGAAGTGGCCAGTCCACCCCGCTCAGCCCTGGCTCCAGGGGGCTCAGCTAAGCCCCAACATTGTGAGCTCCCAAGTCCCCCCCCCCAATCCGCTTGCGGGCCACGTGTCTGCTGAGCCTTTGGGGGGGACAGGAAGGGCCCCAAGCAGAGAGGCTGCACCGCCTTTCCTAGGTCAAGCCAGGTTACGTAACAGCACCACCTGTTCCCAGCATCTCAAGCCCCAGGCTCCCCTGCAGGCCCTGGAGGTGGTGGGCGGAGTGAGATTAGGGGGGGGGGGGCAGGAGGAAAAGGCCGGAAACGGGGGGCTTCAGTGGCTGCTCCTGGAGTGGCCAAAGGACGGAGCAGCCACTGCCTGGCTCACATGCTGGGAGGCCTCTCGCATCCAATGAAAGGCAGTGGAGGGGACTGAAGAGATCCCCCTACACACACACACACACACACACACACACAGAGACTTGTTGGGGACCCCCAGAGGAGGGATTTCTAGCCCCTGCGGCTGATGGCTGAGCTGCAAACCACGGCTGATCCCCGGGCAAATAGAGCAGAAGGCCTGGAAGAGAGGCCTCCCTTCGGTCAGCCCTTCCCTTCCTGGGCCCACTCATCACCCCCACCCCGCTCTGAAGCCTCAAAAGCCAGATCCCCATTTGCAGCCGCCTTGCAGGAACCCCCGCCCCACGTATCCATCCACACCCCAGACCCTCCCACCAGCGCCTCCAAGAAACGATCAGTAGAGCTCCAGGCGCCCCTTCCAGGCCGGAGTGACAGGGACCCCCATCGGGCAGGGCTTTGGCTAACCCTACCCCCCCCCCCAGGAAACGAAGGAGAAGAGCAACTGGGAGAAGAGAGACCCGGGCGACTGAAGCGACCCCCCCTCCCCCACCAGCCGATCCCTCCTCCCACTAAACCACCATCAACTATGGGTCGCTTACAGGCCGACTTTGGCTGCCAGCATAAGGACAGGCAGGAAAGGGGTTTGGGGGGGGGGCAGTAGCTGCAGACAGAACCAGGGCCCTCCTCAGTTGGCTTCCGGGGTCAGCCTATCCCCCTGCCCTGGGTTAACCTGCCCATCCGCCAGCAGCCTCACCTACCTGCTCAATGGGGCAGAGACCCTCTCTCCCCTCAGCCATCTTTCTTCCCCTCTACCTGAGGAAAGGGGGGGCATTGGCAAGTGAAAGGGAAGCCCCCACCCTCTCATGAACACACCCACGGATCACACCCACCGCGGATTACTCCAGAGACTTCTGAACTCCTGTGTGGAGCGCACACTCCCCACGCTCACCTTGTGCAAGGCAGAGCCGAGGCAAGGGTTGCTACATGACACACACGCGCACACACACAGCTTTCTCTTTCCCTTTTTCCAAGGATCAAAACCTCATGAAGTATTAGTACCACTTATAAAAGCCTCCGTAAGGCCACACTTGGAATCCTGCATCCAGTTTTGGTCGCGGAGACTTTGATAAAAGTGCAAAGAGCAACTAAGACGGTTAAAAGCCTGGAGAGGTGAAAAACGGCTGCAGGATTTGGGTCTGGCCAGTCTAGAGAAAAGAAGAGCCAGGGGTGACATGAGAGCAGTCTTCCATTCTTTGAGGGGGGCTGCTGCCCCAAAGAAGCGGGGGGGGGGTCAAATTCTTTTCCAAAGCACGAAGGCAGGAGGAGGAGGAACGCGTGGAACCTCAGCAAGGAGAGAAGCAACCTGGATTCCAGGAGAAACTTCCGGACCGGCGGTCTCCTCTTCACGCGCTTCCCCGGGATGCAGCAACCAGGCGGCCACAAGCCCCCCCGCCCCACCCCCGTTCCTTTCCCGCGGGTGTCCGGGCTGCTCCCCGGGGAGGCTTTGGCGGGGGGCGCAGGATGGAGGGCCGCCTCCCCCCCCCCGGCCCCTTGCCCCCCCCCCCCCCCCCGGGGAGCCCCCCCCCCCCCCCCCCCCC
>NW_020769478.1:290989-320904 GCF_900518735.1 Pseudonaja textilis | reverse complement strand
CAGCAGCCAGGCCCCACAGCCCCTCCGCCGCTCTCTCTCGGCTCCTCCTCTCCTTCTTCTTCTTCTTCTTGCCGCTGGGGACTTCCCCAGCAGGGTCCTCTCCAGTGCCCCTCGGATTCTCTTCCAGGAGGCTCCCCAGACAGGGGGCATCCCCCGGCTCCTCCTTGGTGGCAGCAGCTCCCCACAGCCCCTCTGCCCCGGCCTCTGGCATCTCCGCCTCCCTCCCTCCCTGCAAGCGGAGTTCCCATTCAGGCTGCCAGTACCTGGAACTGGGATTCGGCAACTCCTCCGTCTCCGGGCGGGTCTTCCGCTTCTTCGCTTTCTTCCTGGCTCTCCTGCCCGCCTCTCCCGACCAGGAAGCCTCCTCTAAGTGGCCACTTGGCCGGGCATCCTGCCACAGCAGCCGGCCCCCAAGCCCTGGGAGCGTGGCTGGCCCAGGTGCCGCTGCCGCCGCCGGCTCCTCCGCCTCCTCCTTCAGGGGGCGCTGCTCGGGACCCTCCGACGGCCAGAGCGCCTGCTTCCAAAGCAGCAGCGGCCGCTTCTTGCCCCTCGCCCGGGCAACCTTCCGGGGCGGCGCTCCCGAGGAAGGGAGCCGGGCCCCGAAGGGGAAGAAACGCTGCTTGAGGCCTGCGGGGACCTTCGGGGGCGGCCTCTCCGGCACGGGGAAGAGCGGCCGGGGGGCGTCGGGCGCGCTGTCTCTCTCCTGGATCTTCAGGGAGCCCCCGAAGGGCTGGGCGCAGACGAGCCGCTCCGGCCGGCCAGCGGCGATCAGCAGGCGGGCGACGCTCTCCTCCCGGGTCGCTCGGAGACCGTAGACTTTCTGGCTGCCGTCCGGCTGCGATGTCCTCAGAAGTGGGGAGCCCAGGAGCGGCAGGCGGTGGCCGGAGAGGCTGCGGGGACAAGAGCCAGCTGGTCAGCCCCGCCGAACCGCCCCCGCCTCCCCCCTCCGGCCCCCGGGCGTCCCCCGCCGGGCAGGGCAGGAGGCGAAGGGCCGGTCGACCCCCCCCCCCCGCCCGCCCACCCCGCCGCGCACCTCTCCGGGCGGAAGTCGGCCGGGGCGCGGATGAGCAGCAGGCGCTTGCCGGGCGCCCCCAGGCAGATGGCGGCGCCGGGGTCCAAGCACCGCGCGCAGAAGTCCTCCGGGCAGCGGAAGCGGGCGGGCCCCGCGGGAAGCCCCGAGGCCGCCGCCCCGCCGGGCGCCCCCATCTGCGCCGGGCCACGTGCAGCGCCCGCCGCGCACCTTCCGGGAGGCTCCATCCCGCCGACGGCCGGGGGCGCGGCCTTCGCGCTGCGCCTGCTCGGGCGTGACGTTGCCGCCCTGGCCCCGCCCCCGCTCGTCCCTTAAAGGGACCGGAGACCGTCGGGGAAGTTCGCGCGGGAGGGCTGCTGGTCCCATCGTCCCCGAGCGCGGCTGATGGGCCTGGTAGTCCGGGCCTGGCCTCCCCGCGCAGGTGGGCTGCCTTCACAGCGCGAACCGAAGCAAACTCCGCTCCAATCGGGGGGGGGGGCAGCTCCCCGTGCTGTGTGAACCCAGCAGTCCCGGCTTCCTGAGCCAAGCGCGGCTTTCCGCGGGAGAGAGCCGGGGTGCTGGATGGGCCACGAAGCAGGCGAAGCGCGTGCTTAGGGCAGCCCAGGCCCAAAGGGGGCACCGCAAAGTGGCCAATATGGCTTCGTTCGTGCAGTATGTCGACAGGTGCGCGGGGCACCCAGATTCGTCGGTGCTCTGGGCTCCAGGAAGCCTTAATCCGCCACTACTGTGGCCGGCTCGGTGGGCTGCGGGGGCGGGGGGGTCCCTGATGGTGGCCCCCAGACTCATAAGCGGTCAGGCTGGGCAGTGCCTGATGGGCCCGACGATCCCACCAGAAGCGAAGCCTGCTCGGCCTTGGCTGGCCCTGTGCAGCGCGCCCTCCTGCCGCTGGGTGTCGCCGTCGCAGCGGAGTTTGGTGCCCCGGGAGCCTGGGAGACAGTTGGTGGCGGCCCGCGGGGACGAGCCTTGCAGGCGCTTCGCGGTCTCCGGGCGGGGATTGCCGCGCAGCGGGCCCCGTTCTCCCACCTCCATCGAGCAGCTCGGGGATCGCCTCGCAGCCACGGCCGGGCCCTGCTTTCGCGGGGGAGGAAGCCCTGCCTGGTGAGGGCAGCCCTGGGCGCTGCTTCCCCTGGTGCTGCCCAAGCGGCAGAAGGGCTGCTTCGCTCTACAGCTAATGTGGCACCCACGCAAGAAGAGGCGGTGCCAGCCTGAGTGGCCGGGATGGAGCCGGGAGAAAGGAGCCTGCCTGCCGCGGGGCAACGCTTGGCAAAGAGGACGGATTTAGGGGGCTCCATCAAGCGGGCTCTGGGGGAACTGAGGCAAAGACCAAGCAATGGGTCTCACCCCCTCCCCAAGCCCTTCTCTGCCCAGCCCCTACCAGAAGGCAGAGCCTGCGGAAGGCAGCCTCAGGAAAGGTGGCGCAGCTCCTTGGCTGCAGTGGGTCTGCAAGAGCCCCGCTGGCGGTCATGGCCTGGGGTGCAGAGAGGCCCCTGGCCTCCGGGCCCCACACCCGCCCAGCCGCCCCCATCTGACGTCAGCCGTGGGTTCCTCCGCCGCGTTTCCCTCCAACCCTTTCCCTCTTGGCCAGGAAGGGCTTATTCCTGTCCTCAAGGCCCTCTGCTTGTGCACGGGAAGCCTCTCGCGGCTCCTTCCCAAGAAGGACTCTCCAGCGGCCAGGATGAAAATAGCCTCCCTTCCTCCCTCAGCCCTTGGGGACTGCAGGCAGGGTGAGACCCGCTGGGCCTCCCTTGTGGATGCTGCAGCTTCACTTCCAACCTCCCAGGAGCTGACCGGGATTATTTGGGGGGGGCAGGGGGGGCGGCTGGTCCAGCTTCCTGTTTTCTTCCCTGGCCAGAATGGATCCTAGGAGGACCCCACTCGAGTTCCCGGCTCGCACTGCTTGCTTGACCCCAGCAGTGTCCAAGGCAGCCGCCTCTCCCAGTCCAGCCGATATAACTCTTTTTCTGCCAAAGGGAGAGCAGGTGAGGGGCAGCCACCTTGAAAGGAAGCCACCAGGTGTGGCCCAGGCCTTCCCTGCATGCCGGAGCTCTGGGGTCCTCCTTGGGGTATTCACATGCGCACCACCTGCAGCCTCTGGTGGCTGAAGGGACCCACTGAAAAAAGACTTTGGGTCAGCTGCAACCACGACTTGCCCGCTATAGGTGAGATTTACTGGGAAGCTGCCTTCAGACCCCTGGGACACCCCCCACCCCCCCCAGAGTGGGCTGCATTTTCCAATCTAAAAGCTACCTCCGTCCTCTTAGGGCCCGGCCTGTCTTTGCAAACCCCCCTCATTTAGCATTTCCAGGCAGGGCGGCATTCTCGGAGCCAGAGGCCGTAAGGGAAATGCCAAAGGGGGCTTTACAGTTGGATGTGGTGTAAGGAGAGCAGCAGCTTATTACAAGTGGCCAAAGGCTGTGAGCTTCCCCCCAACCCCTCCCACTTCCCACTGGAGACCTGAGGGGCTTCCTAGAATCGCATCCTGCTCCTGCAAGGACGGGGGCGGGGGGGGGCAGGGGGGTTTAATTTGAGCGAGGGCTCTGTGCCAGAAGGCGATCAGGAAGCCAAACATGCCCATCGGCCCAGCCCCACCTCACCTTCAGGCTCCCAGCTCCCCCACCACCCCTCCTCTGGCAGGGCTAGTCATATTTCAGCACTCAGGCAGGCAGGGCTGTTTTGAAGGAAATGCACTCCAAAGAAGTGGGGGCTTTTTCCTGAGCGTCCCTGAGTGTAAACATCCCCCTGACCCCTCACCCGCCTTCTGGCCCTGTCCTGGGGAAGCCTTCAGGAGGACAGGGAAAGGCGGGGGGGGGGGGGGGGGGGGGCTTCCGTTCCCCAGGTGCCTGGGTCCTGCTCCCCACCCCCGTTTCTCTTGCCCAGCGGGAGTTGTCCCCTCGGTCCCCAATGGAGGCGATTGGCGAGTGGGGCTCTTGGGCGGGGAGGCAAGAGGCTTGCAGGAGAAGGGCCAGGTGGGCTCGGGGCATCCCAAGAGCCTCTGCAGAAACCAGCCCCTGCCGGGTTCAGCCCAGGGACGGGCTGGGCCCCAAGAGCCGCCGCGGTGGCTGGATGAAGCAGGGCCCAGTGGGCCCTTTCCCCAACCGCTGCCCTCCCCCCCCCCAGGCTGTATCAGTTCTGGGATGTTTCCGGTGTAGGATCCTGGGCTCCCGAAGGGCTCCTGACCTCTTGCACAGCCCATCCTCGGCCAAGGGGGAAGCGTCAGGAAGAAAAACTGTTTTTCTTGGTTCTTTTCTCCAAGGGGAGGGGAGGGGAAGGGAAGGGAGGGGAGGGTTCATTCTGGGAAGCCTTTCACGGCTGCTGCTGCTGCTGCTCTGCCTGCAGAGCCCCGTTGTGTTCCCGGGAGGCTGCCGGGCTGGCCCAGAGGCCGGCTATTCTTCAGCCATCAGGAAAGTTTACATCTTGCAGGATAAATGAGTGGCGTTTCCCGCTCTGTTTACAGCCAGGGGATCAGCCGGACACGTCAGGTCAGGAGCAGGATTGATGGGGACGCGGCGTGACTACACTTTGTCTCCCAGCACGGATCCGGATGGGGGGGGGGGAGGCTGCCCGCCAGAGGCCAAGAGGCTGGGACAGAGCATGCCGTTCCAAGGTGGCCTGTCCGCCCGACCCTCTGGACGGCCACCAGGACTCCCTGGAGTGGAACACGCGCACCGCACGCCAACAAGCCCACCACACTCCCCAGAATTGGTTGTGTTCCTAAAACAACACCCGGCTGATAGGTAGCTATTTTAGCTCTTTATTTTTAAAATTTATAGGCCACTCATCTAAGCATCTTACAATATATTAGACATACCGGATTTAAAAATTCAAATAAAAATCCAAATACATAACAAAATAAGCACGTTAATACATGCGAGAAAATAACTGAACCAGGCGGCGAAGGAGTTAAGTGTCTTGATGCAGCATTTTACATTTCAAATCAGGATATATTAAAAGGCTTCAGAAAACAGACCAGCCTCTGCCCAAGGCCAAAAAGAAATTTGGAACGTTTCTTTGTCGAGTCCTGGCAGAAATAGAATTGGTGGCACCACAGCTATGCAGGAGAGGAAGGGGCTGGCTGCTCCCTTGGGGTCTCTTCCGAGGGCAGCCCAGGCCCAAACGTTAAAAGGGGGAAACATTGGGGTACCCCGTGCCCAGCATGGTGGCCCGGGATCCACTGAGCTGGTCCGAGGACGGTGGTGGTGGGGTCTCCTGCCTGCAAGCTGCTGGGGAAGGAAGCGGGTGAGGCTTTTGGGGGGCTGGGGGGCTGCTGGTTTCCCTCTCACCTGCCCCCCTTCACAGATAGGATGGAGAGAAATGTGGAGGGGGGAAGATGATGCAGAACCCCAACCAGGACGAGAGGCGACTGGACGGCTGCTGCTCACTCGGGGGGGGGGGGGGGGGTCGGGATCCCGGGATCCGTATGCGGATGTTCCTCTACGGTTTAGGATCTCTCGCTGTGGGCAGGGGGTCCCTTCCAACTCTATGTCGGGTCTCCAGGCTTGGCAACTTTAAGACTTGTGGGCTTCCATTCCCCAGGCAGTGTTGAAATCCACAAGCCTGAAGGCTGCCAAGTCGGCAGACGGCTGTGCTAGGCGCTCAGAGCCTCAGAGCGCCTTAGGAGGCGGCCATGCGCTCCTTTCTTCTGGGCATCCCAGCTCCCTCCCGCCAGCCGGTGCTCCAGCCCCAGACTGGACCAGGGTTGCCTTTGCTGGGTCTCTCTCTGCATTTTCCTCCTTCCCTCGCCCTCCCAGGCTCATGGAGAAGTCCTCCTTGAACCCAGAAAGAGCCCTGGGCTCGAACTGGGCCGAGAGGAGCACCAGCCGTTCAGAGCCACCCACTGGCTATAAGGGTGGGAGTCCCTTCGGGGGGTCTAGGAGTGGTTGGATTTGTCCTCCAGCCCCCTTTCTATCCCCCCCAGCAATCGCCCCCAAATCCAGCCCACGTGGAGCGGTGCTCTTTCGCCACGGCCACTCCAGGCGGTCAAAGGGGGCTGTCGGCCACTTGCAGGAGGCTGCAGCCCAAGAGCTGAGCCCTCGTGTCCAGCAGGCAGCCGCGCTGCTCCTCCGTAAGGCAGGGCTTCTTGGGAAAGGGCCAAAGGGTCAAGGCCGAGGATGCCCGGTTGGGGTCAAGCAGGGGTCCTCACTGCTCAGCCCCTGCCCCCTTCTCCCTCAGCCCCCTTCCCCTCTGTCGCTGCAGGCGGGGGGGCCTCCGGCGCATCCGGGAGATGCAGGCCAGCCCCAAGTGCGAGAGTCGGTGCAGCTGGACGCGGACACAGAAGACCTCGCGGGTGGCGATCTCGGAGAAGAAGGCCCGGTCCTGGCAGACGTCCAGCTCCAGGCTGTCCAGGGCCGCCAGGATGAGCTGCCGCTGGGCTTGGCTCTGCAGGCCTCGAACATCCAGGAGGGCCGCCAGGTGCTTCTTTCTGGGGGAGGGAAGGAGAGGAGGAAGGTGAGGCAGGAGGGACGCCCACCCCCCGGGGCCCCCCGGGGCTGAGGTGCCTGCGGGATGGGGCTTGGGGGGGGCGGTTCCCATACAAAGAATGGAGAAGGAGTATGCGGAGTCCTCGGCTTACAACCACAATGGAGCCCAACGTTTCTGTCCTTGAGTGAGACCCTGTGTGAGCTTTGCACCACTTCATGGCTTTCCTTGCCACCGTTGTTAAGTGAGTCACTGCAGCTCTTAAGTTAGTCACATGGCTGTTAAGGGGACCTGGCTTCCCGAGAAATCCGAAGGCCGCCCAAGGGGATTACTTGGGACACGGCAACGGTCATCAACACCAGTCACGTCTGGAGTGTGGTCATGTGACCAAGGGGAGGCTGCAAAGGCCAGCCACTTTTTTCAGGGCCGTCGTAACTCTGAACAGTCCCTGAACAAGCTGTTGTAAGTCGAGGACTCCCTCCATGGGGCTGAGAACATTGGGCAGCCAAGGCAATGGAGGAAACGGGCCGCAATTGTGGTGAGGGGCTTTCTCCCACCAACCCACCTCAGGCTGAGGCAGCCTGGGCCTCCCCTGCTGGGGGTGCAGAGGAGGGGAGCCGCCCGGCCAGAGAGAGGCCCCTGGCTGTGGGCAGGGTGCTTGGCCGGGTGGAGGGGAATAGCAAACCTCCCTCCTGCCCTGGCACCCTCCCCCAGGGAGCCCCTCCTAGCAGCTGACCCCCAGGACCCCCAAGCGCTGGATGGGGGCCCTTCCTGGGTGTCCAGCCTCTGGGGGGGTGGAGTGGCAGTTTGCAAAGCTCTCGTCTCTGAGGACCAAGTTGGGGGGACACCCCCACCCTCCGCTGTCCTGCAAGAGAGTTGACTGAAAGCCCGGCTGCTTCGGATGCTCATTACCCTCAGGAGGTCGGCAGGGCCCCCCACCCTCAGCCAGGCCCCGAAGTCCGAGGATGGGGCGGCAGAGGGGCCAAGCAGCAGCTGCCTTGGGGCTCCTGGGGGGGGGCTCTTTCCCCGGCACAGGGGAGGGGGGGAGGGGGGCTTGGCCAGGAGGCTGGGGGGGGGGGGCAGAAGAACATCCAAGCCAGCGCAGCCCTGGAGTGGGGCTGGTAGCATGGCTGCCCCACTGTTGGGAGGGCCCCTCTGCTCCTCCAAGCCACCCAGCTGGGGCAGCTTAAAAGGGTTGCTGCCCCTCCCCCCCCCGCTCCGGCTGGCAGGCACGCTCCCCCCCCTCCGCAGGCCGGGCACCGTTGTGGGATGAATCCCCACTCTCCCAAGGGGTGGCAAGTGGCACGTCTTGGGCACCGAGGAGGCTGGGGGGAGGCCCCGAGCCAGTGCCCTCTGCCAAAAGATTCCCTCCCGAAGATGTGCCCAGAGGCCCTTGGCGCCCCAGGGGAGCTTCCGGGCATCCTGGCAGAGCCAGTGTGGTTCTTGTCCCGCTGCCAGCCCCAAATGGCAGTCTGGCAGGAAATGGCCCCCAAGCTCTGCTTCCTGTCTGCAGCTCAGCCACTAGTTCTGCTCTGATGGACAGCTTCGTCCTCTCTCTCTCTCTCTCTTTCCTTTCAAGAAACAAGAAGTCCAGATAAAACAGGAAACGTCCTTCAGCCACCCTTAAGGGGCGATCTGTCGCCTCGAAACAATTCCTAAGGATGCAATCAGCAGGAAGATGGAAAGAAAAACAAGGGGGGGGGGAGGCATGATAAGGCCCGGCTTGGCCCCCCCCCTCCACCGTGACGCAGCCGGCTGGTAGCCAGCCGAGCCGTGTGGGCAGAGCGGGGAAGGGAAGGGTATTTATAACTCCCCAGCCGCCTGGTCCTGGGAACTGGAGGGACCGTCCTGCTTCCAAGAAGCGGCTCCTTTGGGGGACACAGACGGCTCCCTGCAGGAAACCTGGGAGCGTCATCTACCTGCCTCAGTTTCCCCTGCAGAGGTCCAAGGGGAGCAGGCAGAGGCTGCCAAGGGGCAAGGTGGCTGCGGCCCCCCAACCCCCTTGGAGCCGAGAGCCGATGGGCAGGGTCTCCTGGGCAGGGAGCTCCGGGTGGTCTCTGGAAGCCCACAGCTGAGGGAGGAGGTGCTGGCCCTGGACGCGTCCCCACGGCCGCCTTCCTTCCTCACAGAGACATGGCCACTCCCCTCTTGCGATGGGGGGCAGGTCTCCGGGGGTCCTAGCAGCAGCCCCCCCCCCCACACACTCCTCCTTTGGGAGGGAGGGACACATACTCCCCCAAACACCAATTCCGAGTGGGGCAGCAGCAGCCGCCTCCTCCCCGCCACCAGACGGACGTATCTCGGGCCCGTTCTTTCATCCAGGTGAAGAGCCTGGCTCTCAACGGGACCCGGTGTGGAACGGGCCGGACTCTAGCCTGGGCCAGACCCAGGTCACTGTTGGCCCAAGGCTGGAGTGGAGTGGAGCCTGGGTTGTCCCCTTGGGAGACCGGCTGTTCGGAAGGGGCCAGAGGGCTGGGGCAGGTGGACCGAAGGGTGAAACGTGGAAGGTTTCCCGTGGCTCTGCTTGAATGCCGAGGGGAGAGAGGCCAAAGCGTTGCCTCTTCTGGTGCCAAACTTGGCAAAAGAGCCACGCCAAGAATGAGCAGCCCAACGGCCCCAAACCTAGAAGGGGAGAAGGGGGACGCCAGCCTGGCAGAAGCCGGGCTCAACGGCCCTTTTCTTTATCTCCCTCTTGGGGGTCTCCATGGATTGGCCCAAGCAGCTGCAAGGAACCCATGACTCCCAGGAGGAGGCTGGATTACAAGTCCCATCGTCCCCGTGCATTAGTTCCGTGACTGGGGGTGGTGGGTGTCTTGTTCCACCTCCAGAGGTCCAGCCTGCCAAGGGACCACTAACTGACCAAGCGGGAAAGAGGCTCAGAGTGACCAGAGGGACGAGTGGCCAGAGCTGAGATCCGGTACACTTTAGGATGGGAACCGGCCAGCCCCCCCGGGGGGGGAGGAGGAGGAGGGGGAGCCTCACATGGCCGAGATACGCAATGGCCCTTCCCCTTCCCCAAAGGGCCTCCGCCCTGGCCAAGAGGGTCTGCTCCAGCCAGGCTCCTGCAGGCCTCTTGAGGTGACGGCCAGAACGCCTGCCCGTGCTCTGGGCGCCCCGGGCCGGTTCCCCTCCCAGCCCCGACTCACTGCACGTCAGGAAAGGCCCTGGCCAGGAAAGCCACTTCCATCTGGATGGCCGGCGTGTCTTCCAGCTCCAGGATTCCCGCCAGGTGGGGCACCACGGAGTCCAGCCAGGAGGAGGAGGATTCCTGCGGGAAGGGAGAGGAGGAGCCTCAAGGGGGAGACCCTCGCTGGCCTGGGGGGGGCGGGGGGTGTCTGGCCTGCCACCCTTGCAGACCGAGCCCCTCAGGAAGGGGAGGGGAAAGAGGGGGGCCGGCTCTCTTGGGGGGCTGCCAAAGGAGGCGGCCCGGGTGCGCCCTCACGGAGCCAGAGGCTGAGCAAGGCGGAGGACGTTCCTCTGGCCCTTCCGAGGCCCCAGGAGAGCCCCCCACCCGCTTAGCCACCTTCTCCGGGGGGCCGGATCCCCCCCTTCTTCATTTCCAATCCGGTGGGGAGGCCTGGAGCCCCACTTCTTACCAGCTGAACGAAGAACTCCTGGAGCTGCCTGGCCTCGCCCCGGAGCCTGCTGGCCACCTTGGCCCTCATCTTGGCCGAAGTGCAGATGATCCGCACTCGCATCAGGGGCCGGACGTACTCGATCAGCACCCGCCGGTGCACCTCCCTCACCAGCATCTGGGGGGGGGGAGATCAGAGCTGGCAGAGGGCGGGGCTTCTGGGGTAGGAGAGGGCACTACGGGGGCAGCCCCAGGCCCTGGTCTCTCATTGGCAGGAGGCGGCCTTGGCTGGCCCTCCGCGGCAGTCTGGGGCACGACCGCTCAGAGGGGAACCGGCCCCTGCAGGGCCCCAACTGCTGGCAGAGGTGGGCACACACACCCCTCCCCCCCTTTCTGGGGGGTCTCCAGCTCTCACCTGGTAGGGCCCCAACTTCATCCTGCTCAGCTTCTGCACGTGCTCCGCCAGGAGGGCCATGATGGTGGAAAAGGCCTCGTGGTTGCTGAGCCACTTCCGCTTCATCAGCTTGTAGAAGTAGGGCTGTTTGGGGGGGGGGGGGGGGGGGGGGGCTTCCCTGGCTCCAAGCCAGGCCCACACCCCAAGGGAACCCACCACCCACTGAGCCCGGGGTGGGGTGGGGTTTGTGTCAGCCCACCCGATCGGCCTGTTCTCAAAATGTGGAGGGAACAAACCCTGGTTTATGGGAACCATGATCTAGCCACCTGGTTCGGCTCTCCCTCTGGGGCCTTGGGCAGAAGGGGGGGCAGGGGCACAAGCCTTCCCTATGGACCCCTCCTCCTTGCAGGCCCGGGGAGACCCCGGGGTTACCTTGAGGCTTTGGAAGAGCTGGTCAGCCAGCACTCGGTTGCCCAGCCGGGTCACCCGGTCAAGGGACAAAACTGCCAGCTGCTTTGCGGTCTCGCTGTCCGGGTGGCCAAAGCTGGCCAGGCTCTCCAGGTAGTCCCTAGAAGACCCCAGCCCCGTCAAGCAGCTGCGGGCAAAGCCAGCCGGGGGGAGGGGGCGAACCTCTTTTCCTCCCCATTTATTTGAGGCCCAGTGAGGAGGGCTCCCCGGTTGGCATCAGGCCAGGGCTGGCCACTCACCTGAAGGGCGGGCAGCAGTTGACCAGCATGATGGTCCGGCCCATGTAGCTCTCGGGGCTGAGGCTGCTGACCGCTTGGCCCTCGTGGAACTTTTCGACTTTCTTCTGGAAACTGAAGGGGGGAGGGGCAAAGGGGATGCCGGCATGGGAGCAAAGTAATGGAGCAGCCCCCCCCCGTTTTCCCCGGCCGTCCCGGCCCCCCCCCGCCCTGAGGTTGGCCGCCCCAGCACAGGAAACCCCTCCCTCCATTTCTGCAGCAATCCTGGATCGGAACCTGCCAAGTTGAAGAAATGCCCCCCGCGCTCACCCCAGAAGGGCCGGTTCACCAGAGACACCCCCCCCCCCTTTGGCCACTTTCGGGATGTGGGAAGATTGCCCCTCCCCCACCTAGGGGCCCTGGAGACGAGCCCCCCGGGGAGCCAGGCTCTCAGAAAACCGGCACATCAGGAAGCCGACAGCTAAAAATAGTCCCCGGCCGGGCTCTGGCCGTCCACCCCAGAATCCCTGACCAACAGGCCCCTCGGCTCCACCTCGCTGGCGTTTCCTCCTTATAAATGGGCCGCGGCAGCTATTTGTACCCCAAGGTGAATCCATCCCTGGCGCCCAGTTTGAAGTTTCCCTTTCAGCCCATCGTGTGCCCGCCCAGCGCCCCCCCCCCGGGCTCCTTCTGCCCTGGGAAGCACAGGCAAGCCCGGGGCAGTTAGTCAGGTGCCGGGCACCCCTCAAGGAGAGAGGATGACTGGCAGGCCCCTTGTGGGCCCTTTGGGGGCAAAAGCCAGACGTGCCCTCCGTGGTGCCACCTCTTGGTTTCTCCCCTGCCTTGGACAGAGCTGCCCCAGATGTGATGCCCTGAAGCCAGGGTTGCCCCCCTGACGACTGGCTGCCCACGGAGGGCCTGGCTTCAGGTGCTGCCCATGCCCAGCTCCTCCCAGGGCAATAGTACCTCTGCAACAACTCCACCAGGCTGGCGAGGCAACAGTGGGCCACCCTCCTTCCAAAATCCTCTGTGATTTGCAGGGCTTTGTCGACATGCCCCTTCAGCACCTGCAGGGCGAGAGACGGGCTCAGCAAAACCCACAAGGCCCCCCGGGAGATTCGGGGGGGGGGAAGTGGGGCAGCTGCCCCCTTTGCGGCCAGGGTCAGCATGCCACCCTCAGAGGGACCCCTTTTAGGCCTGGCCTCTGATGCCACCTGTGTATTTGTGCTGGACTGTGCTGGCGGTCTCTAGTGCTCTGCCCTTCCCTTCATCCCAGCCAGCAGTGTCAGGCATGTTCCAATGGCCCAGCATGGCGGAGAAGGGACTGGGCCCAGCGGTGGGGACGGAGGGCAGCTCCCATCGCCCCGCGGGAGTCGCTGGGGGGAGGACGGACCTTCTAGGGCTGCCTTCCCACAGAAGGCCAAACCTGGTTGCTTTTAATCCTGGTTTGGGGCAGCAAGCGCTCAGGCCTGGGCTCAGCCCTGGCGGAGGGCAGATTCCCACCGCGGCAAGCAAGGATGCTGGGCCTTGGGTCCGAAGCCAGCCTGAACCTTGGTGCCCCGGCTGGGCTAAGCCCTTGCCCACGTCTCCAGCCAGGCCAATGGACGGAGCGGCTCCTGGCTGCCGCTCCCAAGGGTCAGTCCAGGGCTGGGAAGCGGGGTGGGGGGATCCTCCTTGGGGGGCCTGGTGTGGGGCCAAGTGCCCTGGGAGGAAGCCTGCTGCCCAAAGCAGAAAGGGGGCGAGGGTCCAGGGCAGGGTGGGGACCCCGACGTACCAGGATGACCTTGCTGGACAGGCCGAACGGAAAGCTGTTCTCCTTGTCTTCCTGCGCCCACCGCGCTTCCTCCTCCTGCAGCGCTTGGCTCATCTCCCTGGTGATCGTCACCTGCCGATGCCCCGGAGAGTCCAAGGTGAGGGGGGCACCCACGGCTTGCAACTTTGGGGATATGGGGGAGGTGGGGAGACCTCTTGAGGTCACCTGGCTGGCCGTCACCTCCCCGAGGCTGCCCTGAAGGAGGGTTTTGGATGGCTCTGTGCTGTTCTCAGGACTGAGCAGGATTAGGGAGGGTGGGGTCTCTGGGGCCCCCTTGCAAGGAAGGCCACAACCACCTGTGTCCGGGGTCCCGGCCTTCTGCCCTGCAGGGAGTGGGGCCTACGTGCCTCGTGGGGGGAAGTAAAGTCACACACAAAGTTGGCCCTGGATAAGCATCTCCTTGGCTGGAGCAGCCTGGCTGAAAACGGTCCCTTTCGGGGCTGGACAGGAGAGGAACTCCCCATGACCGCAAGGGTGTGTGTGTGGGGGGGGGGGGGGGGGTTCTTCCCCACCCTTGATGCTATTTGGCCTGTCCAGGGCCTCAATGGCTCCCCCCCCACCTCACTCCTGGCCAGCCATTACCTTCACGCCATCGATGCACTGCTCCTCCAGGCTCCGCTGCGTTTCCGGGGACAGGAGGGGGCCGAGCTCCTGTCCCTTGACCTGGGGGGACATTTCCAGCCGGCGGAGGACCTCCCTGGGGGAGAGGGGGGGGCAATTTTCGGCACAATCCAGGCTCCTGCATAGTGCCTGAATGGTGTCACCGGGCCAGCTCTGCGCCCAGGAGCAGCCGGGCATCGCCAGAGGGTTTTGCTGTGTGGGGGGGGGGGGCTGAGCTCTGCCACTGAAAAGGGGCTTGTGGGAGGCTCCGTTTCCCTCCCAGGGAGCCTGCAAGTCCTGCGCCCCGAGTGGGAAGAGGCCCCGGAGAGTCTGTCAGGCAGAAGCTTCTAGCTGGGCTTACTTGTAAGAGAACTCTGCGCCCTCCGGGGCTGCCCCCTCCCCCACCCCCTCCCCATTTGGGTCCCAGGAGGGGCCCCGGCCTCCCCCTCCCCGTACCTACCTTTGGTAGATGTTGCTGTTCCAGTCCAAGACAAAGTAGAGCTCGGAGAGGCTCAGCTGCTTCCGGAGCCCTTCGGCCAGGCAGCGGGCCAGGCCCCGGTGGTAGCTGCCCAGGTAGACACCAAAGGCCTGGTACTCCTTGGGGTAGGCCTGCAGCAGGTGGCCCCTGACGCTGCTCAGGTCCTCCACCGTGCACTTGGCCAGCCGGTCCATCTGGGTGGCCAGGGTGCCCGCCCGGCCCTCCATGCACTGGCCCAGCCTCTGGCCCACCAGCCGGTCCACCGCCTCGGCCCACTGCTGCCTCATCTTCCGGGGCCGGGCCCCTGGGGCCCCCACGGCATCTGCCTGGACCTGGCGCCACCTGCGGTCGGCCTCTTCCTCCTGCTCGATGACCTGCACCAGCTGCTCCAGAGGCGGGTAGGCGCTCTTGGCGGCCAGCGCCTCGGCCAGCACCGCCCAGAGCTCCTTCTGCAGCGCCTGGTAGAGCAGCGCCACGTCCTTGGCCTTCCGGCTGCCGTCCTTCCCGCCGCCCCCCTGGGCGCACTCGGCCTCCAGCTCCACGATGTGCCGGTCGGCCAGGCCGAGGTCCCGCTGATGGATGAGGTGGAAGATCTCCAGGACTGAGCGAGGGACACAGGGAGGAAAGGAGCCTGAGAAAGGGGGGCTCTGGGGCCTGAGACCCCCGACGAAGAAAGGCAGCCCTCAATATGCAGTGAAGGGCCGGAGGAGGCGGGGAGGAGAGCCGCCCAGAGAATCGCCAAGACTCGGACACGACTGGGCGGAGACCATTCTCCCTCCTCCTCCTCCTCCATCCTCCAAGGGATTGGCAGCCAGTGTGAACCTCTGGGCCCCTCCGTCGTTCTGGAGGAAGCAAAGGAAAGGGGTCCCCGGGGCCAACCCCCCCAGACCGCTGCTCTGGCCTCCTGGATCAGGGCACGGCAAGGGCAAGGGAGGGGTAGGCTGCCCGCCCAGGGACAAGGCAACCTGCCCCCCACCCAGCACCCACAGCTGGCATGCTTGAGGTGCCCCTCCTGAGAAGGGCGATCCAACTCACAAGCCCCACCCCCCCGACCTCTCCTATGTGCCAGGGCTGGAGGAAGTGGGGCCAATTGGAGGAGGCCCTGCAACCCGAAGGGGCCTGGCAGCCATGGGGGGTGGGGGGGAAGGGGGGCCTGGCAGCCATGGGGGGTGGGGGGGAAGGGGGGGCCTGGCCTTCGTGCATATCCTCCGCTTGCCAGAAGCCCAGGTCTGGCGTCCGGCCTTGCGAGGGTTTCAAGGCAGCCCCCCTCGTCATTGCAGGAAGGAGCCTTCCTTGCCCGCAGCCCTGGAGGGCCGAGGGTCTGGCTGGGCTGAACGCAGCCGCCTCTTCCGTTTCCCTGCCCTCCGGGGGGTGGGGGGGAAATGCCCCAGACGGGATGACGCAGCCGCCTCCGGCCACCACTATGACCTTATCAGCCGAAGGGCCAAGATCTGCTGGGGGAGGGGAGGGGTCTCGCAGGGGGCACTGGGGGTGGGCTGGCACGGCCCCCTTGGCTCTCGGGTAAGGAGAGCAGCCCCGCTAGCCGGCCCTGGGCCTTTGGGGAGGGGAGGGAGGGTCTTCCCAGCCTCTGGGGGCAGCGGGGTGGCTTCTGCACGGCTGGCCTCCCTGCGCCTCCTCCTTGGCGCCTTCTCTGGGAAGGTCACAGGCCGCTGCTCAGGAGGCCCTCCTGCAATCAGGCGCTGAATCACGGCCGGCCGGGGAACAATGAGCCCGAAATATGAGCACAAAGGGAAGAGACGCTCATTAGGCCTGATAAACAGCCTGGCCAAGGTCACCGACGCCCAGCGCTGGTCCTTCCCGGGGGGGGGGGGGGGGGGCCCCCGGCGCGGCCCCCCGCGCCCCCGCGGGGGGGGGGGGGGGCGGGGGGAGCCCCCGGGGGGGGGGGGGGGGGCCGGGGCGGGGGGGGGGGGGGGGGGGGGGGGGGGGGGGGGGTCACCAGGTGATCTTGGCTGGCACCGAAGTCTGCAGCAGCCCCTCCTGCTGGCAAAGCCCCGTCATAGCAAACCCCCCTTGGAAGGAGCGGGGGTGGTGGTGCTTTCTGGGGTATTTAAATTATACAGGCAGCCCTTGACCTATGACCACAAGGGAGCCCAAATTCTATGTTGTTAAACGAGACATTTGTTGAGTGAGTGTTGCCCATTTTACAACCTTTCTTGGCTCAGTTGTTAAGCGGATCACTGCAGTTGATGAGTTACTAGGCCAGTTGTTAAGCGAATCCGGCTTCTCCATTGACTTTGCTTGTTGGAAGTTTGCCAAAGGGGATCACCTGACACACACCCCCGGACACTGCGACTGTCATAAATGCGAGTCAGTGGCCAAGCACCTGAATGTTGACCACGTGGCCGCAGGGAGGCTGCAAAAGGGGCCCCTGGGAGAAATAGCCATCGGTCCCTTTTTTTCAGTGCCGTTGTAACTTTGAACGGTCACGAAATGAATTCTTGTAAGTCGAGGACTCCCTCGTGTACTTAGGAGATCTTATTAACCTGCAGTTGCTGTGAACTGCCCAGAATCTGGGAAGGGGCGACCAACAAGCAAAGAGAGATCCAACGCACCAGCTTGAAACCAATCGGGGCTCCGCATATTTGGGGGCCGTTTCCCCGACCAGCCTCTCTCCTCGGCTGTGTGCAAAGGCCCCAAGAAGGCGCCCAGCGCACGTGGGGGGGGCAAGGGGGGGGGGGGATTGCTAGGGCCCCCCTGGAATTCTCTATGGACACAGCCGGCACGGACAGTGGAAGAAATTCAATCCAAGCAGGTGGTTCATGCTACAGGCAGGCAGCGACTGGACCCCTGAGCCCCAGACGACGGCTGGAGAGGCCGCACTGGCTGGCCCACCTCCGGCTGCCTCCGGGCTGAGCTGCTCGCTTGGGGAAGGGACTCCTCCACTACACAAGCAGGGACAGGGGTGCGCTGGAAGGAAGGGGGAGGTCTTGAGGACCCCCAGACCTAAGCTAGCAATCAGGACCCCCCCCAGCTGGCCCTTGGGTTAGGCATTCTCTCCAGCCCCCCTCCGAGGGCTCCGCTTGCCAGGGGGCCAAGAGGGGTGCCGGGCTCCCCGTTGGGCCCAGCCAGGCCAGACTCACCCGAGAGCGGCTCCTTGGGCTTGGGGTCCCTCTTCTCGGCCGCCGGGGCCGCCTCGGAGCCCTCCGTCTGGTTGAGCTTCTCCACCAGGGACGCCCGGCGCACCTTCCCGCCCAGCCCGATCTTCAGGAAGGAGCCGCGCTTGGCAGCCTCCCCGCAGCCGTTCTCCTCCGCCAGGCCGCAGTCCGAGCTGTAGAGGCCTTCCTTGCGGCGCCCATTGAACCGCTGCAGCAGGCTGAAGTCCTCCGAGCAGCGGCGCGGCTTCTTCTTCTCGGGCACCCGCTGGCCCAGGCCGCCCTCCATCAGGGGCAGCATGATGCGCTCCAGGAAGGACCGCCGGTCGGAGGCCTGCTCTCCCCCGGGCGACCGCTTCTCCCCGCCCTTGCGGCCCTTGCCCAGGCGGAAGGGGCTCAGCCCCACCAGCTTCTCCAGGGTGGCCCGGCGCCTGAAGTGGTCCTCGGGGCTGCCACTGAAGAGGCCCCGCTCGAGGTCTGCCGTGTCGCTTGGGAGGGACCTCTCTCGGCGGGGGGAGATGCCCCCGAGGAAGGAGTCCTTCTCGCTCTCCTCCAGGTCCTCCTCGAAAGGGTTGGTGCCTGGACTTTCCCTGGCCAGGATCAGCGTCCCGCTGGGGCTGCCACCCTCGCCACTCTCCCTAGGGCCCCTGCCGGCCGCCTTGAGCTGATGGGGGTTCTTGAGCACCGGCATGGCAGCTACCTTCCCTGGGCCCTGCGGAGGAGAAGCGATGCTCAGCCATTGCCACTAGGAAGCGCATGGATGCCCTCAGGGGGCCCCACAAGAGATATGGGGAGGGACATCCCAGCAACCACCCCCCCCCGGCTGTCTTTACCCAACCCAGGGCCCACAGAACGGGCTCCCTCATTGGCAGCGGAGGGCTCCACCCAAAGCAAGGAGGCCTTTGCTTCTCCCCTCAAATCGGGGACTTTGCTGTTGGGTTAAAGGAGAGGGAGGTCTGTCCCCCCCCATAGCAAAGCTTCTCGGAAACTCCCCATGCGGAGACCTGGCAGCATCGGGAGGAGAGGAGCGAGTGGAAGGCCCGAGGGTGGAGGGGGAAACGCAGGGAGGTAGCAGGGGGGCCACCCAGGACCCCACCGTGGCCCCCGCAGAGGGGAGACCCAGAAAAGCCATGTCAGAAGAGACGCCATCCCGTGACTCTGGAGCGTCCGTTGTCGGCTGGAATGGACCCACCCAAGTGCTGCTCCCCAGGAAGCCCACGGGGCTCTCCCCGAGCCCCCGCTTGGCTCAGGGGGTTGGCCACCCCCACTTTTTGGGGCAGGGCAGGTGGCAAAGGTGAAGCTCCACCCCCCTCCCGTGGACCCCTGACCCACAGAACCCGCGGTGGAGCCGGCGGCACGCAGAAGGCAGGGTGGCTCAGCAGCTCACTTCCATATTCTCCCGTAAGGGAGAAGGGCTCCGCATTGCCGGAAGGAGCCTGGGGCCTCCCTTCCCTGGGCAGCCAGCTTCTCCCCCCCACCAGCAGCCGCGGGGGGGGGGGGGGGGCTCTGAGAATCCGCAGAGCCCCGGCAGCCCCACTTGGGAAGGCGGGGCCCATGAGGGTTGGGTCACGCCTCAATCGCGGCAGTAGAGGAGACCTTGAGCCGGGCTAAGGGGACCCCCAGGAGCGCTGGTCAGCTCAGGCCCCCTCCTGGGCAAGGGTTGAAAAGCCCTTGGAGGAAAGGTGGAAACAGCGGAGGAGAAGGCTGCCCACCTTGGGAACTTGGGCGGAAATGCCCAGGTGGCAGAACCTCTGCAAAGGGTTGATGGAGCCTCCCCAGTGAAGGGGCTCCAAGCCAGAGTGGGAGGGTCTGGACTCACCCCCTCCCCCAAATGACCACTCTTGAGCCAGGCTCTCCAGACCTGCTGGACTACAACTCCCATCCTTCTCCTCCAGCCCTTTTTGCACTGGGCCCGAGGGGAGGACTGGAGGGTGAGACTCTTGACTCTTGTCCTGCAAGCCAGGAGGAGGAAATGACTCCCGCAGGGAAGTCCCAGCCTTTGCTGTTGAGGTGGGCAGCCTCCAAGGAGCCTCCTCGCCCCACGTCCAGGCTGCCAAGGAGGAGGGTACGAGGGGTTCTGGTCTGGTCTGTCATAGCTTCGGTCACTGTGGCCGGTCATTAAGTGAGGACTACCTGTACGCATTTGTGTATGCAAGGATGCACATTTTGAGGAGGAGGAGGAGGAGGGGGATTACCTGGAGGATGATCCCCTCAATTAAGGCCCCGTCATACCCAGTGCAACTTTAGGCCGCGTAGAAGACAAATCCACATATTGCGCTCCCTCGCCAGTAAATTTCCAGCCGGTTCACCTGTGGTGGCCTTGGCAGGCGGGAGGAAGGGAGGCAGCAAGGGGGCGGTCAGAAAACAGCCAAGAGCAGGAACGAGGGCAGGGCGGGCGGCTCAGGAGAGACCCTCCCTGCTTTCCCCGGCTGCAAGAGAGGCGGGGGGGTGGGATGGGGAGAGATGCACCTCCGGGCTGCCCCGGCCTTCTCACTGGCACTTTCCAACAAAACAGGCTCACCGTCCAGCCCTGTTCCCTGCCTAGTCTACCTTGCAAGGCTGGCAGCAGCCAAAGCTAAGACCAGGAAGCTTTTGCACTTTGGGTCTGTCCCCGGGTCTGAGTTGGAGACCCCCAGTGCCAAAGACGGATGGGTGGGGGGCAGAGGAGGGGCTCCCCGGCCAAGCCTTGGGCTCCTCTCCAGAGAGGCTGGCCAGCTGCACCGGAGGGACGCGAGTGCCCGATTCTGCGCCCAGGTTCTGTCTCTAGACCCAAAAGCTGCCCCCCCCCCCCCCCCCCCCCCCCCCCGGAGCTCCCCATCACGGGCCACACGAAGCAGTTAAGCAACCCGGAACATGATGCGATAATCGGCAATAATCCCGAAGCGGACGAGGGTCCAAAGCCAAGCTGGGCCCACAGATATGCTGAACCGGTCCGTAGTCAGAGCTATTCTGGTGCCAGCAGCAGGGCACTAGGTGCCCCAGAGGGGGCCTGGGGGCCAAGCCCAAATCAAACCGGCCACTTTCAGGAGGGCCCAGCAGGTAAGACCCCCAATGCCTCTTCAAGGCCCCAGGTGTGGTTGTGAGCGGGTCGAGGGAAGAGACCCCTCGTCCAAGAGCGAGTCCCAAAGCCTGAGGGGTGTCAGAGATCGCCCGGCCCCAGAGACAGCAGGGGACGTTGAAGGAAAGTGATGGGCTTGCATGCAAAGGGGTGGAACTCATTGGGGTCCCTGGAACAGGGGGGGGGGGCAGAAATTATCCTTCTGTATGGTCAGTCCTGGATCTGAAAGGACAGAAGACCTGTAAACCCCCCGAAAGGAGCACAAGTGACTCAGCATCCAGGTGAAGCCCCTCCCCAAGAGGAAAGGACTTAGCCCCCCCCACAACAAAAGAAAAAGCCAAGGGGGCAGGGAAGGAGAGAGGGAATGGGAAAGGGGGGGTCTCCCCTCCAAGAAGCTCTATGGATTTTCAGAGTCCCCCTCCCCACCCCAAGGAGGGGCCCCTAGCCAAGAGAAGTTATGGGTCTCTTGAGACCAGCCACTCGGGGAGGGGCCACGGCCAGGCTCGCCCCTTGCCAAGCTTCCTTTCAGCGGAGCCCGGCCCCTGGCCCGGGGGGTTCTCGGGGGTCCTCTGCCCGCCAGCCCCTCCCGGGATTCATGGCGGGAGTCCAAAAACCTTCCTGTCAGGAGGGAAACAGGGACCCCCAACTTCAGTCTGACACCCCTCCCCATAATGGTTAGAGGAATCCGGGGGGGGGGGCTTTCAGCCTGCCTTCCACTGCAGGTGAAGGAGCAACAGAGCAGCTGCCCCCTCCCCGTCCCTCCAGGAGCCCCAACTGAGTGGAGCCCAGCCAGCTGCAAGCCGGGCACAGACCGGGGCCGGGGACAAAGGTGACTTCTTCGGTTGGAACGGCTACCCACCTCACCCAACCAACCCTGGGCAGCTCACAAGGGCACAGGCAGAAGTTTTCCCCCACCCAAGGAGCCCCCCTCAAGACAAAGGGGGCACAAGAGGGCAGCTCCCTCTGGGGAAGGCTTGCCCAAATTACCCTCAAAGTCTGCAGTGGGTAGAAAAGGAGGCCGGGGCTTCCCAGGGTCCGGACTGTAGGATGGCCGAGCCCCCTCAGGGCCTGCTGGAGGGAAGCTGCAGCCCCCACCCCCGAAGGAGAGCGGGGAGAGGGCTGGAAGGCTCCTCTGAGGCCCCCCGTCCAGCAGAGCAGAGTCCCTACCTTGGTGCCTCCCCTGCAGGCTGCCCCTCCTCTCGGGCCCTCTGGCTGCTCTGGGCAGTCGGGCTGGATGGCCAAGGAGGCTTGGAAGGAAGCCCCTCCCAGGCCGGAGGTGATTCGGAGCAGGGCGGCTGTGTGTAGCCTGGGCGATCTTGTGACTCCTCTCCTGTGGGTCTGGGCAGGGAGGGCGGGGGTCAGCCCCAGGCGGAAACCACACCAGGAAGCCTCAGGGTCAACCGGGCGGGAGCCGGGGAAGTTCCAGCTCTGCCAGCCCGGAGGAGGGAGACCCTTGGCAGATGCCCTCCTCCCCCGGCCTCCCAAACAGGCGACTGCAGCCAGGTGCTGGGGGGGGGGGAGTGTCAGATAGAGCCCCCTCCCCCTTCTTCACCCTCCTCCAACCTACAGGCTGGGTTTGCATGCTTTCCTTGTCATGGTTTGGGTTTAGCTTGTTGGGGGGGGGCTCAGCCAGCATCATTTACAAACCAGGATTCAGACATTTCTCGACTTACGACCACAATGGAGCCCCACATTTCTGTTGCTAAGAGAAATTGGTTAAGTGAATTTTGCCCCATTTTATGACATTTCTTGCCGCAGTTGTTAAGTGAACCCAGCTTTCCCACTGCTTGCCAGAAGGTGGCCAAAGGGGATCATGTGACCCCAGGACATTGCAGTGGTCGTAAGTATGAGTCAGCTGCCAAGAATCTGAATGCTGACCTTGTGACCTCAGGGAGACTGCAACCGTCACGCAAAAAATGGAGCCCACATCACTTTTTTCAGCGCCCTTGTAACTCTTACTAAATGAACGGCTGTCCATCCAGGACTCCTTGCCAAGAACCACGTCGGTTCCATTTTGTGCAATAGGCCACGGTTGCCCAAAGCCACGATAGGCTGCATCCCAGAAGCAGGTCTGTGGCCTGGCACTACCAGGGCCTCTGCCAACCTCTGGCCCTCAATGCCTGGGGCGCCCAAACCTCTCCACTATTCATAGGGGGCAAGGAGGAACGGCCTTGCAGCCCCCTCCCCCCAGAACAATTCTGGGCAGGGGTCTCTCTCATCGGCCGCTTTCATTGCTTCTGCTGGAGAATCTTCCGCTGGCTGACCCCCACCTGGACCAGGGAGCGAAAGGGCCAGGCCGGGCCTGCTCCCAAGCTGTCCTTGGCCAGGCCCAACTTATCCAGGCCCAGGACTCCATGGAGACCGGAAGGCCCAACGGGGGGGTGGGGTGGGTGGGTGGGGGGGCTCCATCCAAGCTGGCTGCCTCCTCCATCTTTGTTTTGGCTGCCTGTCCTCGGCCCGATCCTGCCCCCTGGCGGCCATCGCCTTTTCTCAAAAGGCAGCATCACCTCCTTCAAAGAGTTGGAGCCCAAAGCAGCCTCTTCCCCTCCAAGGAGCTTCTTTGCGGATGGCAACGCTCTGGGCCTGCCCCACTGAGCGCCCCCCCCGCCCCGGGGAGCAGCTAGAGCCCGGCCTCCAGTGCCCGTTTATGCTGTCACAAGTGGCATCCGGGACCCACAGCTCTGTGGTACGGTGGGGCCTTTTTCTGGGTGCTGTGCTTGGAGCTCCCCTTGGAAAGTATTTGGAAGCTGCAACTATGAGCCAGAGAGAGCCGTTGGAAGAGCCGGGCTCAGCTTTCTAATCAACTCAGTCCTGGTTTCTCCTGCGGCCTTTTGATAGGAATCCCGGGGCGACCAGCCCGTCGGGGGGGGGGGGGGGGGGCAGAGATCCTCCTTCTGTGGGGCAGGGGATGCACTTCCTTCCTGGGGAGCTCTTTCCTTCGTCCTCCATCTGGACACTCCCCTGTTCGTTTTCCCTCGGCTTTATTGATTTATTTGGGGCTGCTAGCTGGGCAGGAGGAGGCCTGGCATCGCAGCAGCCGCACCTCTGCAGGTTACTAAAGCCAGCACAGCCCCCCCCCCCACTGCAAAGCAGCCCAGCCAATCCCGGCTTCTGACAGCAATAAGGGGGGGAGGGGGAGGGGGGCTGATAGTCCCCCCACCTGCAGCCTTCTGAGCCCCGTTCTCAGCCGGGGCCCCAAGACTGCCCGGCTGCTGAGTTTCAAGGCAGAGCAAGCAGTGCCGAGCAAGAAGCGGGCGCGGGGGGGGGGAGGGCAAGCCACAGGGCAGATGCAGATGCGCTCCGGGCACCACGCTGCCCATCACCCCCGGCCAGCCAGCTCGGGGAGCCCCCCTTCTTTCTAGGAGCGGCTTCGTGATGCAGACCCCACTCCAAGGGCGGAGGGCTGCAGAGCCTTTCGGAGAAGCCCCCGTAGATTGCACCGGGTCACCGAGCAACCGGCTCAAGCCCGCGCGGGGAGCGACGGAGCACCGGGGGCCCCCGGGAGGGGGGGAGGGGGGGTTCTCCTCTGCAGAAGCATTCAGCTCTGACGCCGGATCGCGCCTGCGCAGAAGCGCTCCCTCGTACCTCCGGCAGGGCAGGCAAGAGTTAAGGGCGGTGCTCGGCAGACGGCGATTGGCTGCGCATCCTGCCAATAGAAAGCGCGGGTGAAAGCCACTCGCCCTCCTCGGGGGAAAGGGGCGGGCCGGCTGGCCTGGCCTGGCTCCATGCCGCCTTGCAGCCAATCAGCGCCGGCAGGGGCGGTGCCCGTGCTCTGCATGGGCACGGCGGGCAGCCTCCAGCGGAGGGGAGGCCTGGCGGCCCCGGAAACCCCTCCCGGGCCCCGGACTTTGCAGGGGACGCCTAGGGGGTCGTGAACCCGAGATCGGACGCCGCCGGTTCAGTAAAGCGCGCAGTCCGTGGGGATCCCTGCCGGGTTGCGCTTCGCATTGCCAGGGATCCTGCCAAGAAGTCGCTCCCGCCGACTTTCCCCGTGGCAACCGGTTCTCCTTGTGAGCCGCTCGGCTGCAGCCGAAGGGCCCCTTCGCCCTCTTTGCTGACCGGGGGCAAAGGAGAAATGCCAGCCTGGGCGTCCGCGGCCGCCGCTTGCGGGCTGCAGAGGGTCCCGCCTGTGCGAGATGCTCCCTCGGCCCAGCCCGGACAAGCCGGCCCGGTGAGGAGCCGCCCAGGAGCATGGATCCTCGCTGCCTCCGCACGTTTCCCCCGAGGGGGCTGCGGCTTGAGGCGGTGCTGGCCGGGCAGGAGGTCCCCACCTGGCGATGCTGGCTGGGGAATTCTGGGAGTCCGCAGGGAGTCTTGGGTTGCCAGGGAGGGTCCGCTGCTTGGAGGGGCACACCGTTGTTCCAGGGCCTCCTTCCCCTCCGAAGGCCTCCACCCACCGGCTGCCTCCAAGACCCATGAATGCATCCTTATCCCAGCCGAGCCCCAGACAAACAGGACGGGGAGATTGGCCCAAAGCCTGGGGGTGGGCGGAGGGGGGAGCCCGAGCCGGTTGCGCCGCGGCTTCTTAGTTTCCAGCCCGGCCGGAGAAGAGAGCGGGGCCCCCTCCCACGCGGGGCCTCCCACCCCCTCCTGCCATCCGCCCCGCCCGCCCCCCCGTCTCCTGAAGGAAGGAGCCCAGGCCCGGCGGACTTTCTCGGGGCTCCAGGGACACCGCCGGTTCCGCAGCCTTGGCGGGACTCAAGGGGCCTGGAGGATGTTCTCAGGGCAGGTGCCCGAGAAGGGAAGCGCCCCCTCCCCGTAAATCGTGGGTCCTCGGAGGGGTGAGGATTCCTCTTGCAGCCGAACCGGCCTCTTTGCCCGGCAGCCAAAGGGCGGCTCTTCCGCTCCCAGCCAGGCTTTTGTCCCAAAGCCTCTGCGCGCTCCGAGAGCCCTCCTCCTCCTGCGGCATTTCGGGCCAGAAGCCGGCCTGACTTCGGGGAAGACAACCGGGCCGGGGAGCGGCTCTTCCCGCCGCCTGAGCCCCCGGCGGCCCTCAAACCTCTTTCGGGCGGCGGCCCACCTCCCCGGCCCCTCCCGCGCCTGCTGGGGAGCGGAGGGAGCCGCTGCCCTCCGCCGGGTCGGCGGCGGCGGCGCCTTTAAGCAGCTCGGGGGCGCTTCCTGCGCCTGCCGGGTGTCGTCCGGCCCGGCCTCCTCCTCGCCGCCCTTCCTCCTCCCCCCGCGCTCCCCTCCTCCTCCTCCTCCTCCTGCGCGACGCCCGCCTCTCTGGCCGCCCGGAGCAGCCGCTGCCTCGCCCCCCGCCCTCGTCCCCAAGCGGCCGCTGCCGTCGCCCCCGGGCAGCAGCCCCAGCTGAACCGCGCCCCGCCTGGCCGGGAGGAGGGGGGCCTTGGCGGCCGCGACGGGAGGGGGCTTCCCGGGGCTCGGATTGCGTCCGCATCCCTCCTCCTCCCCCTCCCTCCCAGCGCGGGGACGCAGCCATATGGGGGGTGGCAGGAAGCGCCGCTACCCCTTCCTGCCTGCGGGGAGAGTGCGGCGGCCGGGCCGGGCACCGCGGCGGCAGTGAAGGCGAGCGCGAGGCGGCGGCCGAGAGCGGAGCTGACCCGGGCCTGCCTTCGCGCCCCCCCCCCCCGCCCCCCATGGCCCCCCGGCCCCACTAGCGCCGCTCCGGCCGCGTCTCCCCTCACAGGTGCCGCCCCGCCGCTCCAGCCGCCTCCCCCCGCCTCTCGCCCTCCGAGCGCGCCGGGGCGCATGAGTGGCCACTCGGGGGAGGCCAGCGGCCCTCGTCGCCCCCGCCGCGTCCGGCCTTGGGCCGCGGGAGAAGATGTCTTTGCGCATCGCGCTGGCGGCGGGCAACGAACGCAATTCCGAGCCGGTGAGTCTTCCCGCGGCGGCGGCGGCGGCGGCCCCTCTTGTTTACCGGGGCCGGACGAAGGCCGGGCTGGGGCGGCGGGCGGGCGTTGCGGGCAGGCCGGAGTTGGCGGCGGCGGTTCGCTGCGCCTCCGCGCCGACTCGGCTCCCCCACTGTGGGGCGATGGCGGGACGGGGCGTCGGCCCCGGGCCCCGCCGAGCGAAACGCGAGCCGGTCTCCGGCGGGACCCAGCCTCGAGGGTCGGGCCGAAGGTCACCCGCTGGGCCGCCCACCGGCGCCCCGCGGCTTCCCAGGCAGGCCCGCGAGGGGCCCGGGGCCCTGGCGGCGGCATTAGCGGCCCGGGCGGTGGGCCTCGCCGGGGGTTAAGCGGCAGAAGGCGAGGGGGAGCCCGCAGCCTCCGCCAGTGACTCTGCTGCTTTTGCCGCGCTGCGTCCGGCCTCGCCCGCTCCCGCCCGGGCGAAGGAAAGCGAGCCGTCCGAGGGGGTCCTTTCCGAGGGGCCGGGGAGCCGGTCTCCGGCTGGGAGATTCGGTCTCCGGCTGGGAGATTCGGACGGCCGCCCCAGCGCCCTCGGCGGCCCCAGGGAGTGTCCCGAAGGTGGGCAGTGGCCTGCAGGCCGAGCCCCCGCTTCTGTGACCCACCCCCCACGATCGCCCCCCTTAGATCCCCCCAGGAACTCCTTGCTGTCCGGGAATAGCCTCCTCCCAGGGGAGGGGACCTCCTGGTGCAGGCCTGCTTGCTGGTTATGTGGTGTCAGCCACCTGGGTCTCTGTGGGAATGAGGAGCATTTCCCCCACCCCAATACCGTTGAGTCTGAAGCAGGTGTCACAGGTGCCCTTCTGCTGTGGGGGAGCCTGCACAAAATGCCATTTTTAGGACTTACTGGAGGCCCTTATAAGTTGGCTCATCCTTGGCGTGTTTTTAACCAAATTGCCTGGGCAGGTTTTGCCAAGAGAGGCTAGAAGCCGCTGTGTCCTTGGCCAGGCAGAATGGCGGGTGGGCACTGGGTGCGAAGGCTTGTGCGTTGTGCTTTGGGTGCTTCCTGGGTCGGCCTACCCGCTTTGCCTCTGGGGAGGTTGAGCAGTTTCTGTCTGTTTAGCTGCACCTGGATTTGCGCCCCCGTCAAGTGGGGGAGACGGTCAGCAAATGGTTTCTGAGGTTTTAAGGGGAAGGTGGGTGCAGGCCCTGGTTTTGCCCCTGAAAATTCCCGAATGCAAAAAGGCCCCCTACCCCATGAATCTCTGGGGCCACCAAGCACAGACTTTCTCCGCTCTTGATTGACACCCCAGCAACACCAGCAGGATATTCTGAAGCCATGTGGGACTCCAGTTGCAGTGGGCGGGTGTATTTATGTCTGTGTCACAAAGGATGTCACCTCCTTTCGGGTTGAAATCCCAGCTTCCTGTCGCATCTCCTTTTGCACGCTGGTGGATGTGCTTGCCCGTAGGGGAGGGGGCCACTTCCAGCGCCCGCACCCCCCTCGTGCTGGGCCTGGCTTGCCCCCGGGCCCACTGCTGCTGTCTGCCAGGCCTTCTGTGGCTCAGGCCCCACCCTCTGCCGCTGACAACCACATCGCCAGGGCTTCCTGAAGAGTGCTGCACCACTGTGTTGCCATGGCAGCGAGGTCCTCACCATGGCAGCCAGCTAGGCATCGCCCTTAGCACCTGGGTCCGTGGCCAGTAGCTGTCAAGTGACCAGGGTGCCTCTGAGCATGTGCCGAGAGTGGCCTGCGAGTGAGTAAGGCAGCCTGCCCCTACCTGCCTGGGCGTTCCTGGGTGTGGTTCCCCAGCAGCTTCACTTGGATCAAGGCGTACAATATGTGCGGATGACGGAGTGAGACAGACGGTGCCATCTTGCTCGAGAGCTCTTTGCCAAACCAGTTCAGGGGCAGCCTGGCATGGGGGATTTCTGCCAACGGGGCCGGGCACCCGCAGCTCCCAGTGAACCCAGAGAAGAACAGCTGGAAGGCTGCAGGCCCCTCCCTGCCTCCTCTAAGCGTTGGAGACCCTGGCCCTTCCATTGCCCTTCCTCCAGCCAGAGCTCCCCAGGAGCCAAGGGAGAACCCAGGGGTTCCTGGGCACGAACGCCCACTCCCCCGAGCTTTGTACGAAGCTGCTGTCCATGGGCCCACCTTACACCCTTGAGCAGAGCTGCGGCACCAGGGCTCTGAGACTGCCGTCTCCTGCTTGGGCGTCCTTCAGATCCTGAGCTCTCTGCCTGGCGATGGCCTCGGCTGGCTGCTTCTGTGGCCAGCCGCTTCCCTGCGTGCTGCACCCTCCTTGTGGAGCTGGGCCTTGAGCAGGCTGGGCTGGAGACCATCCCCCTCCGGCCTGGGCCGAAGGGGGTGCTGCACCCTTGGCGTGTGGGCCTGGAGAGGGAGGGCGTGGATGCACACCTGTGCCAGCCTCTCCTGCCGAGCGGCTGCCTAGGTGTGGCCCAGCCTCCCACCCCGAGTGGGATGCTCACCCAGTTGGGGACTCATCCGCCATTCCGGTTTCCCTTGACTGAGCAGCCGCCGCTGGCTCTGTGGCTCTCGGAGGATGAGGTGTCAGGGCAGGGCTGCTTCCTGGTTCACCTGGGCTCTCCTCCTCCTCCTCCTCTGTTGTGGAGATGATCTTCCTGGATTAAAAGTGAATAAACATTTGGGGCTTCCGGGGAGTGAGCAGCGGAAGCAACTGCTGAGTGACGGTGCTGCCCCGCGTCCCACCTGGGTCCGGCCTCTTCAGAGAGTCTTGCCCGAGGGCCTGGCGCTTGCAGTTCTGCCCCCGGGTTTCTTGGCTTTTGAGCAGCGTGGAGCCCAGGAGAGCCCAGACCTGGCTGGAAATGAGGAGCCCCGCTGGATCTGGAGGGAGAGGCCAGGTGCGCTCCGGGGCCCAGCCTGGGGGTGGGGTGGGTGCTGTGGGTCGCCCTCCTTGGCCCAGCCCACCAGGCCCTGCCAGGGTTGGCGCCTGGAGAAGGAGATGGGCTGGGTGGAGGAGAACTTTCCCCCGCCTCCCATCGTAAGGAAAGGGACGGGACGGAGGGCCCAGAGAGGAGCCTCCAAGGAGGAGAGCGAGAAGGGAAAAGGAAAGACCTTTTCAGCTCTGAATAGGAAGGTTGGCAAGCAAAAGTTCTATAGAAACATAGTCCCGGTTTATTTGTTTGGAATTGGTTAGATTCCTATCCTCTCTTTCCCCCAAGAGCCTCAGGTGCCTTACAACGACCCTGTGAGGTAGGCCGGGAGAACAGGTGGGAGAATCACCCAGTGGTTTGTCACGGCTGAGGGTGGTCGTGGGCCCCAGTGGCAGCCCCCTCCCCTGGCCCCGCCTTCAGCTTCTGCCCCTGCTAAATCTTTGCCTTCCTTTCCCCCACCTGTACTGGGGGGCAAAGGACCCCGGCGAAGGCTTTCTCTTCTCCTTCACTGGGGGCCAAACCTTTGGGGGCTGGGGTGCCCGGGTAGCCGTGACCCACGGGCTGCGGCCTCCACTGGCCTTGGTTCAGGCGACGCCCTTCTGGCCTGCTTAGTGTCAGAAAGACGGCCCTGGTCCTGGAATTCCTTGAGTCGTGGTTGGTTTTACTGCCGCCTAGAAGGGGCCGTGTTCCGAGCCCCCTTTTTCTCTCGATGTGCCCAGGCTTTAGACTTGATCAAATGCGGGAAAGGGGGAGGGGGGGGCAAAGGATGGCAGCGTTCTGCGCACCACCAGCCGGCCTTCCAAAAGGTCTGCCCCTGGAGTGAGGCGCACCCCCGCCCGCCTCTTTGAAGCGTGCAGCGCTGTTTTCCAGTGCATTATTGATGAGTGCTGAAGAGGGGGGAGCTGTAGCCCCCTCCCTCCTCCCCCTGCCCTGCGTACTCACGAGAGGACAGGCATCCCACAATGCACCGAGGCATTCCTGCATGGTGGAAACGCAGGGAGCTTTCCAGAAAGGCCAGCCCAGGCAGCCGGCCTCGGTCC
>NW_020769478.1:265930-282286 GCF_900518735.1 Pseudonaja textilis | reverse complement strand
CCCCCCCCTCCCCTCCCCCCGTCTGCACAGTTGCCCAGGCCGGAAGGGGCAAAGGCCGGTTCCCACCAGGGGAACGAGTGGGTGGCATCTTCCGGGCACGGGGCCACTGGCACCCTTGGCCAGGCAGTGCTGCTACCAGCAGACCGGCTGCCTGGCAAGGCTGATGGGGGGAGCTGGGCTGCCCTCTGACTGACCGGCCTCTCCCCACCCCCCACCCCGCCCCAGGAGCTGCGGGAGCGTGTGCTGCGTGGCAAGTACCGTGTCCCCTTCTACATGTCCACGGACTGCGAAAACATCCTGCGGCGCTTCCTGGTGCTGAATCCGGCCAAGCGCTGCACCCTGGAGGTGAGGGGGCCCAGTGGCGTGGCAAGCCCCGCGTGGCAATTTGCCAGCCTTGGGCCTCTCCAGAGGCTCCTCCCTCCCTCGTGGTCCCTCTGGGGCTGAAGGAGCACAGCTGGCACTGCCCGTCCCCCATGCCAGTTTCCCGGGCACCCACCAGAAGCCGGGCCTTTAATTAGCAACCGTCTCCGGGGGATCTGGCCCTCCCCACTGCTGAGCCTTCCTGCCCCCCCACCAATGACTGTAATTAGCCTAATTGACTCAAGGATAATTGCATGTGTGTCAGGAGGAGGCAGCTTTGCGCAGCAGCCCACGCCTCCCCTCCTGGCACAGCTCTGGTCTTCCGGCTGAGCCTCTGCAGGCGCCCTGTAGATTATTGGGGGGCTGTTGGTGCCTCCCCTGAAAGGGAGACCGGTGCTGGGGGAAAATGGGGGGAGCCGCTTGGCCCGGCCTTTGCTCGCCTGGGGTGTCCAGATACCTCAGGTGGGAATGATGAGGGCTTGAGCTCAGGGCACCAGGTGGGGCCGGGGGGGGGGGGCGGGGTGGGCGGGGGGGGGCCCAGTGGTTTGGCCCCCCATTAATGCTCCCCCCCCCCCCCCCCCCCCCCCCCCAGCAAATAATGAAGGACAAGTGGATCAATATCGGCTACGAAGGGGACGAGCTGAAGCCTTACCGAGAACCCGAGGAGGATTTTGCGGATGCCAAGCGCATAGGTAGCCCCCCCCCCCGTGGACCCCTCCCCTCTGGAGTGCGGCTGGTCTCCCACCTGCACAGGCGCCTGAGACTGGAGGGTCTCCGGCCAATGCCCGGCTGCTCTCCTGGGCTCCGAGGGTCCACCGGGCGGCAGTGGGGCATCTGGGCAGCCCCGTCCCCAAGAGCCCCGGGGTCCTGGAGCCCCTCCTGACTGCTGCCCCTCCCTCTCCAGAGGTCATGGTGGGCATGGGCTACAGCCGGGAGGAGATCGAGGAAGCCCTGGCCAACCAGAAGTACAATGAGGTCACGGCCACCTACCTGCTGCTGGGCCGGAAGAACGAGGTACGGACGCTGGCAAAGGGCCCCCGGGGAGGGGGTGCCCCCCCAGACGCTTCAGTCGTGCTCAGTTTGCCCGGAGGCTGCAAGGGGCGGGTTTTGGATTCCCCCGAGGGCCCCGCGTGGGGGGGGGAGGGTCCCTGGCCTCTGAGGAGCCGGGCTGCAGCTGGCCTAAGGAAGGAGCCATTCACACACACCCCGCCCCGCCCCGAGAGGCCCGCTTGGGCGTGTGGGCAGCCGCTCTGATGGGCCTGGCGTTCCGCTCTGTCCAGCAGGTGGAAGGGGGGGAGTCCCGCACCAGCAGCAGCCTCTCACTGGCCCGAGCACGGCCACCCAGCGAGGCCTCCAACGGCACCAGCAAGTCCTCCTCGCACACCAAGGGCCAGCGGAGCTCCTCCACGTACCACCGGCAACGGCGGCACAGCGATTTCTGTAAGTGGCCCCGGGGCCCTGCCGTCTCTGGAGCCCTGAGGGCTGCTCCCGGGGTCTGGTGTGACCCCCCACCCCCACGTGCCGCCTGGATGGCCCCCTGCCTAGCAGACTCCAGCTCTCCTCTTAGCTCCGTCCCCCCCAAAGCATAAAACGGCCCAGGAATTCATGGGAGCCCAAAGTTGTGTGAAGCTGAGGCTGGAGGGAGCTTGGAGGCCCCTTGGGGGTTGGTTTGATAGCCTCAAGGAGCCCTCTAAACTCCCGCAGCTGTGGACCCCTCCGGAGGTTGGAGGTGCCTCCAAGATGGTCAGCGGGGGGGATGGGGAACATAATACGGGGAGTCCTTGATTTATGACCACAAGTTTCTTTTGCCGAATGAGGCAGGTACTGAGTTTTGTCCAATTTTATGACCTTTCTTGCCGCAGCTGTTAGGTGAATCCCTGCAGTTCTGAAGTTAGTCCCACGGTCGTTAAGTGAACCCGGCTTCCCTGTTGACTTTGCTTGTCAGATGGTCGCCAAAGGGGACCACGTGACCCCCAGGGGATGCTGCGACCGTCGTAAATATGAAGCAGTTGCCAGGCATTGGAATTTTGATCACATGACCATGAATGGATGCGGTGATGGTCATAAGTGTGAAAAACGGTCATATACCCCTTTTTTTCAGTGCCCTTGTAACTTCCAATGGTCACTAGAAGGACCGTTGTACATTGAAAACGGCCTGTGAAGCCCCTGCTTGGAAAATGCAGGATTTTCTTCCATTTTTTTTCCACCTCGGAGGAAGTTCAGAAGAAGGGAGACCCAGGGGGGTTTGGGTCCTGAGCCCCTTTGGCCCCTGGGGCTGCCCGGACGCTGCCCCCTCTGAAGGTGCCCCCTCCCCCTCCCCAGGTGGCCCTTCCCCCACCCCCCTGCACCCCAAGCGGAGCCCCACCAGCACCGGGGACGGGGAGCTGAAGGAGGAGCGGATGCCCTCGCGCAAGGCCAGCTGCAGCGTGGTGAGCAGCGGCCGGGCGGGCCTCCCGCCCTCCAGCCCCATGGTGAGCAGCGCAAACAACCCCAACAAATCGGAGATCCCCGACCGGCGCAAGGACAGTGCAGTCAACACGGTGAGGGGGGGGGGGGGAGGGGGGGAGGGGGCCGACGGGCTCCTCTCTGGGCACAATCCCTCATTTGGTGGGGCAGGGGGCATGGCTGCTCCCCCGGGGCCGCGGAGGGGGGGGGAATATCCCTTCCCTGCTGGGACCACAGAGCTTCTCTTAGGCGGGGAACGCAGGGTGGGGTTTTCGGAGTGGTTTCCTCCGGGGCCCAGGCACAAAAGTGGCTCCCCCTTGGCCCCCCGCCCAGTCCAGGAGCTGAGGTTCTGGGGACGCTCCTGGTGTCAGAGCAGAAGCCGAACCTGCCCGGGGGGGGGCTGCATTGGAAGAGGGCCCTAGGGCCCTTCTGTACCCCGACCGGGGGTCCGACCGGGGGACAGAGGGACCGAGCTGGAGGGACCTCGGGGGTCCATCTCAAGCAGGAGCCCCTCTGCCGTTCCAGGCAAAGGGCGGTCCAGTCTCTTCTCCAAAGGCTCCCGTGACGGAGCCCCCACACCCGCTGGGGGCCGGCTGTTCCGCTGACGAATTGCTCTCCCGGTGAGGAAACGTCTCCTTGGGGAGCTTCCCTCCGTGGCTGCTTCTCCTGCCTGCAGGGCCTTCGCCTCTGGGGCAGCCCCTCAAGGACGGGATCCCTGCCGCCGTGTCACACCTGGTCCTTCTTTTCGGCAGACGGGCGATGCCCTCCTTGCGCCTTTTACCCTGCAGCCGCCTGCACTCCTGGCAGAGAGTCCCAACCCATTTTTTGTACATCCTTGTAGCAGCCAAAGCTGGAGGGTTTGTAGGCCCCCTGCGTCACAAAGGCTGCAGTGCCTGGTTCTGTGAAACGAAGGGCCGGGGGTGACAGTCGGCGGGGGCCCAACCTGCCCTGCAAAGCACCAGGAGGCAGGAGAGGGAGCAGCGGGTGGGGGCTCCGCAGGGAGGGGAGCCGCCTGGAACCGAGGAGCAGCAGAACAGCCTCCCCGGGAGCTGTGGGGGCTCCCTCACGGGGGGCTTTTAAGAGGAGGCTGGACAGGCGTTAGTCCGAAATGGGGGAGGGCCTCCTGCGGGAGCAGGTGGGGCTGGACTAGAAGACCCGCAGGGTCCCTTCCGACTCTGCCGTTCACGTCTTGAGCCGCCAAGGGCCTGGAGGCCGGGAATCTCGGGCAGCCGGCCTCTAATCCCCGGCTCTGAGCCGGCCGCCCTCCTTCCGTTGCAGAATAACATCCCGTCCAGTATGATGACCCGGCGGAACACCTACGTCTGCACAGAGAGGCCTGGGGGCGACCGCCCCTCCCTGCTCCAGAACGGGAAGGAGAACAGGTGAGCCTTGGCTGGGTGGGGGGGTGGGGCAGCCTGGCTGTGGCTCTGGGGCCCTGCTTGAAGCGGGCTGGACTTCCACTCCCAGAATTCCTCAGTGGGCCCTGCGGGGAGTTGAAGTCCACCGTCTTCCAGGAACTGGGAAAGACCCGACCGGCAGAGGAGCAACGGACGCTGTGGCCGGCTCCTCCTCCTCCTCCTCCTCCTCCTCCTCCTTGGGGCTGGCCCCTCCCAGGAGCCCCCTTTCCTTCTCCCCAGAGAGGAATGCGAGGGGGGCTCCTGAGTCGTCCTGGGCATCCCACCGAGGGGCAGCAGGGCCGCCTGTCTGGTGTCCGGGGGGGGGGGGGGGGAGGGGGGTCGCCTCAAGGGCTGCAGGGGACCAGCTGTGGCTCAGGGGTCAAAGGCCAAACCTTTGGGTGGGAGATCTCACATCCTTTGCTCCAAAGTTCTTCCCCCCCCCCCCCCCCTGTTCTCGGGGGTGGGGGGGGAGCACCTTGCCTTGCCCTGAGTGGTGCCCTCTCCTTCCTCCCCTCCCTCCCTCCCTCCCTCCCGCAGCTCAGGCGCCAGTCGGTTGCCCCCGGCCTCCCCCTCCAGCCACAGCATCGCCGCTGCCGCCTCCTCCGACCGCACCCGGCTCTCTCGCGGCACCAACATCCGCAGCACCTTCCACGGGGGCCAAGTGCGCGACCGGCGTGGCACCAGCGTGCAGAATGGGCCGCCCCCCTCGCCCCCCCTCTCCCACGAAGCCCCCCCTCTGCCTCAGAGCCGCAGCCGGGCCTCTTCCAACCTGTTCAGCAAACTGACCTCGAAGCTCACGCGGAGGTAAGCGGGGGCCGCTCCTGGCCGGGGGGGGCAGCCGGGGGGGTGGGGGGGGCTGCAGCACCGAATCCTCACCCCTCCCAGATAGTTTGCAGAATTCAGGCCCTTCCTGGACGATAGGCAGCCCCTCCCGCCCCAGGTGACATACAGGCAGTCCACGGCTTACGGCCGCAGGTGAACCCCCCATGCAAGAGAGTTACTAAGTGAGTTTGCCTCCCCCATTGTACGACCTTTCTTGCCCCAGTTGTTAAGTGAATCACTGCGGTTGTTAAGTCACTAACATGGCCATGAAGTTGAATCGGGCTTCCGCATTGACTTGGCTTGTCAGAAAGTCGCTGGGACTTGAGTCCGTCGCCAAGCGACCGGATCCGGAGCACGGGACCAGGGGGATCCTGCAAACGGTGCCGGGTGCCTTTATTCTGTGCCCTCGTAGCTTTGAACGGTCCCTAAACAAATGGCTGTAAGCCGAGGATTGCCTGAAAGGAGGCACAGAGGGGGGTTTAAGGAGGTTCAGCCCCCCCGGCCCCTTCCCCTGGCACTGCCCCACGGGTGCCAGCCTCCCCCTGCAGCCCTTGGAGGGGCAAAGCCCCTTCAGGGCAGCTGTTCCAGGCCCAGCGAGGGAAGCTGCCTCTTGCCCCCCCCCCAGGACCCTCCCCACCTGCCCTGTGTCTGCCATCCAGGGGAAACCAGGGGCTCCCCCCAAAGTCCTCGCCCAGCTGCGGCCGCCGTGCTGGCACAATAGGGAGGAAATGGCCTGCCTTTAAAGTGGACAGCGACACCCCCGGGGGTGGGGGGCGGGTACAGGCTTCATAAGGACGATCCGGATGACGCAGAGGCCTCCGTGTTGCCTGGGCACAGCCAGGAGGGGCCCCGGGGGCTGGCCAGAGAGAGGGCGCCTTCTGCAACCCCCCCCCCCCCAGAGTGGGGGCTTTGTCCCAGAGAGCCTGGCAGAGCCTTCGGAGCCCCCCGGGAGGTCAAGCAAGGGCGCATGACTTCTGGGGGGCCATGCATGGCTTCCTTCCTGGGTGGAGCTGCTTCCTCCCGGCGCGGCTTAGCTCTGGCCCAGCCCCTCCCCCCTCCCGGGAGAGGCGGGAGAGGAGGTGGGGGCTCAGATCGAGGCTGGGGGCAGGAAGGCTAGAACAGGAAGCCCCTCGCCCCAACCAGGGGGCATGGAAGCGAGCATGGGCCCCACAAGCCCCTTGGCAGGGCAGTGGGGCAGGAAGGGAGACGGGCGGGGCCTTTGGGGAGGAGCCTCCGGGGGGAGGGGGGGGCTCTAATGTGGCGGAAGGAAGGAGGGCAGCCGCCCAGGACAGGACATTTAGGTGCCAGTGGGCGGGGCAGGATTTGCACTCCTGGCAGCGGGCTTGGCTGCAAGAGGGGAAGGCAAGAGTTAGGGGTTGGATTTGGGGGGCTCAGCTGGAGGAGCCTCGGGGGGGGGTCTCTGATGCAGTCCGAGCGGAAAGGGGCCCGGCCGGAAGGAGCTGCTCCCTGCACAACCTGGACTCTACCTCCCCCCCCCCCCCCCCCCCGCTCTGCTGCTGCTGCCTTTCTTGCTGCCTCCCCTCCCCCCAGCCCCCTCTTGCTTGGCCAGGGCCCTTAGCGACCCCCCAACGATGGGGATGCCTCTCTCGGCTGCGCCTGGCTGCTCCGGAGCCCCCCCCCTCCCCGGCCGGCCTCCCCCAGCTCCAGGAGCACAGAAAGGGGTTTTGCGCACTCAGGACCCTCTTCCTTGCGTTGCAGGTCGGAGCTAAGCCCGAGGTGCCCCCTGCCCGCCCAGGGCTCTAAGCAAGGCCGGATAAGAGCCGGGCCAGGGGTGTGAGCGCCCCCAGCCCCTCGCCCGGGCAGAGGCAGAGAGGCAGGCCGGCTTCTGCAGAAGGGGGTCCCGGGGGGATTGTGCCCAGGCTGCCCTTGTGGCTGGGGGAAACCCCGCAACAGCCCAGCCTGCTCCCTGTCCTCTGCCAGGCGGTCAGCTGGCGCCTCGGTTGCCCCGCCCTGGCTACAAGGCCCCCAGGCAGAGTCCAAGCCCTCCCCATAGAAAGGTGGCAGGTAAGGGAGGGGTCAGAGCCGTGGCCTGGCAGCCGACTGAGGCTTGGCCCCACAGGGAGCCCCGTGTGCCGTTCCCAGGGGCACGACCCACGCCTGAGCGGCCCCTGCGCTGGTCCCCCGCCTCCCTCGCCCCCCTGGCGGATCTGGAGGCTGACAGGGAGGGGAGGCTGCCCCAGACAACACTCAGGGCCGCTCCCCACCTGCGCTTCGCCTTCACGGCTGTTCCTGTCTTGCCTTTCAGGGTCGCAGACGAACCTGAGAGAATCAGGGGACCTGCGCTCACAAGGTGAGTCCCTGGGGGGCCAGCCCCCATCGGTGGGGCAGGCCGGGTCGAAGGCTCGAAAGGCCAAAGGGGGCTGTTGGAGAGCGGGGGGGGGGGGGGTGCCTTTACCTCTGCGAACTAGTCCGCTTTCTCCGGGGTTTGTTTCCCGCACTGTTATCTGGGTTCCTCCACTATCTCGTCCGCTGGCGTTTATGTTTACTTATTAGGCCTTTGTTGTTTCTATGAGTTGCTCGTGGCGGCAAACCCCGAATCCTCCTCCCTCCTCTTCCTCCTCCACAACAACCCTGAGAGGTGGGATGGGTTGGGGGGTGGGGAACAGCATAGAATAATCGTCACCAACCTGGGTTCCCCAAGCCTTGAGCCGTGGTCAGAAACCCAACAAAGCTAAACATGCCCCTTGGCATCTGGGGGCCCCCCCTCGGGCCTTTGGGGCACCTGCTGCTGCTGCCCGCTGAGCAGGCGTTCATCCTCCTCGCCTGCAGTTGCAATCTACCTTGGCATCAAAAGGAAGCAGAACCCCGGCTGCTCCGATTTACCTGGAATGTGAAGCTGACCAGCACCCGCTCGGCCGAGGCCATCCTGGCCGCCCTCTGCCAGGCCACGGACTCTGCCAACTGCTGCCACCGCCAGACGGAGCCCTTCGTCCTCTCCTGCACCCACGGGAAGAGCGCCAGCGAGCACTTCTGCTGCTTCGAGGTGGAGGTCTGCCGGCTGCAGCGGCTGGGGGGGCTGCACGGGGTGCTTTTCCGGCGCCAGGCTGGCACCTCCCTGGCCTTCCGCAGCCTGGTGGCCAAAATCACAGACCAGCTGCAACTCTAGGGTGGCCCGGCCTGCTCCGTGCATTGACTGATCCCCAGGCTGGGGAGCCTGTGGCCCCGGGGCCCTCCAGTTTCCCTCCGGGGCCCAGGCCCACCCCTGCTGCCGCGGGACCAGCCACTGCCACCCTGGAAGGTGCCTGCCAGCTTCTCACTGGTGCTAGGAGGGGCAGGGGGGAGGAAGGGGCGCTGGCAGGGCAGGGCGCTGGCCCCTCCCCCAGCCTCTCATTGGGGGGGGAAAGGCTGGCCGGCCTTCCCTTTCCCCGAGTCACGTGTGGGGAACTGCAGGCGAGGCCCCGGGGCCCTCCTGCTCCACCCGATGTACAAAGGGGGCCACCGGCGGGGCCCTTTCACTCGCCACCTCTCTGCCATCTCACCTCCAGGAGCCAAAGTGCTTTCGTTTCCCCAAATGGGGGGGGGGACCTTGGGGCTCGCCCATTGAGTGTCCTGCCTCCCTTTCCTGGCACCCACAAAGGCTGACACCCCCCCCCATCCCGGCTCCACTCTGGCTGGAGAGCTGGTGGGAAGAGCTGCTACCCCCCTCCCCCCCAAGAATGCAAACATCCTGCAGGTGGTCCGGTCCGTCCAGCTTTCGGTGGCAGCGCCATTCGCACCTGACCAGGTGGGCAGCTGTGCCCTCGGGCACTTTGGGCATCGGAGGCCTTCCCGCCCAAAGGCCTGCAGGCCAGGAGGCCCCGGGGGACCCCCTCACCTCGTGGCCGGACTAAGAACCGAATGGGAAGCCCCCCCTCGGAAGGGGCTGGTCCTCCCGAGTGGGTGGGGGAGGGGCCCTGCTGGGCCTCTCACTGGGGTGGGCAGGTGTTGGCGCTGCTTTGGTGCAGCTGGAGGGCCGTGGTGGGTGGCGGGTCGGCAGCCCTCAACCCCGAGTTTGGGCCCAGCCGTGGGAGGGAGCTGCCGGGCAGCCGGGTCCGGGCTTGCGGGGGGGAGCTGTTTGGCTAGGCGGAGGCAGCCGCTGCTGGGAGAGTTGGCAGCTCCGGTGGGGGAAGCTGCAGGGCCCCCCTCCCTCCCTCCCTCCCCCCTCCGGCTTTCCTTTGTTTCCTGGGTGCCCCCGCTGTGACTGTGCCCCTCCCCTCCAATCTGGCCTCTTGGGTGCCCCCCACTTGTACAGACCCCCTGTAAATAGCGGTCCCTTGGTCCCGTGTCGCTGGGCAGATATATTAAGCGCCACCTTTTCACCTCTGGACGATGTAAGTTATTCCGGCCCCAAATGACGCCCGTGTCCAACCCCAAATAAACGTGGAAACTCTCGTGGCTCCGTTTGGTCCCTGCGTCCCCCGTGCGTCTGGGGGGGGGGGGGGGGCTGGTTGCTGGCAAGGTCCTGGGTGAGAGTCCTGCCACGGACAGCCTCTGGGTGGGCCTGGGGAAGAGGAGCCCTCAAGGGCAGCCTGCCTTAAGAGTCAGCCAGCCGGCCAGAGCAGCCCCTGCTCTGGGAGACCCCCGACTCGGGCAGAAGCACCCTCTGCTCGTGAAGGTAGACTGTCACTGCGGGCCTAGGCTCCATCGCCACGGCAGGGCCGCTCCAGGGCCCCTCCTAAGAAAGGCCCCTTGCCCAGCTAGGAGCCAGCGTTCCCCTCTGCCTGGCCTCGGGGGACCCTGCAGTAGCTGGCCAGCCGGGGTTCAAGGGCTGGAAGGCGAGACGGGAGGCCCCGCTGCTCTGCCCCCCCTCCCCCCCCCGCGGCCACTTCAACCTCCCCTCCCCGCGGAGCCGGCGCCAAGGAAAGAAAGGCGGGGCTGGGGGAGACAAGGCCCTGGGGCCAATCGGTCGCTTTATTAACTCCGTCCACCGTGGCTCCCGCGAGGGGAGCTTCCCAGCTGGCAACGGGCGGCGGCAGCAGCCCCCGGCCCTGGGGGAGCCGAGCGCCGGGAGCCGCCGCGGCGAGTGGCAGGGTTGGGGTCACCCCGGAGTGGAGGCCCCAGGCCGCCCAGGGCCCGCGGGGCCCCTCACTTCTGGGCGGGGATCATGTCGTCGATGGGCTGGCCTTTCTCCAGGTGCTTCTCCATCTCGACCATCAGCTTCACACCGTCCACCACCAGCTGCACCTGCTCCACCTCGGAGGAGCCCAGCCGGTCTGCGTTGGAGATGTCGAACACGGCGCCCACAGCCTCAGTGTCCACGCCGCCTGCGGGAGGAGGGGCAGCACCGGCGGGCTCAGTCCGCTGACCCCCCGCAGAGGGGCAGACCCTCGGGGACCCCTAAGCGTGGGGCAGGACCACCCAGTGGGGCCGGCCGGCCGTGACAAGGGCCCCGGGAGGGCCCAGCGCCCGGTGCGCAAAGGCCAGCGGCTTCGGCCTTGGCTGGAAAGAGAGGAGGGGCCGGGAGGGGGGGCAGCGGGGCGAGAAGCGAATCCCCCCGAAGAAACGTTGCGGGAGGGGCATCGCAGAACCCCCACCCCCACCCCCTTTGGCGGAGCTCCGGACAGGGAGGGGCAGGCCTGGCGAGCCGGCCCTTTGCCCAAGCGGAACTGGCCCCCCGCCCTGCCCCTCCCCTCCCCCACCTGTGCCGCGTTTCTGCAGGCGGAGGCGGTGCAGGATCTCCTCGAACTTGGGGTGCTTGCTGAGATGGGGCAGCTTGACGTGGACGCCGCCCCGCAGGCCGGTGCCCAGGTTGGAGGGGCAGGTGAGGATGTAGCCCAGGTGCTCGTTCCAGCTGAAGGGGTGGCCGGCCTGCTTGAAGATCTCCTCGATCTTGGGTTGGGGGGGAAGGGGGGCAGCAGAGGTTGGCAGGGGGAGTGGCCGGGCAGGCCAGACCCTCGCCTCTTTCCTGGCCCGCCCCTCCCCCCCGCCAGGAGAGTCTTTATTCCAGTGCCAGGGGGCCTGTCCAGTATCCCGCGATGCCCTCCCCTGCCCCCTCCCTCCCCTTGGAGCCAGCCCGGGGCCCCGTTTCCCCCCCAGACCCCGGTCACCTTCTGCAGCCCCACGCAGAAGCGGCGGAAGACCTCCTTCATGTTGCCCCCCTTCTGCATGGAGATGACCCGCAGGTGGTCCTCCTCGTTCACCCACACCAGGAAGGTCTTGTTGTCGTTGTGCCTGGAGGGGGGGGGAGCAGAGGCCTCAGCGCCCCCCGCCTGCTGCCCCTCAGGCTCCGTCGGCATTGGGCGGGGGGGGCGGCACCCAAGGGCATCGAGGCGGCCCCCTCGGCTGCCCACCAGCCAGCGGGCCAGGGCGGCCCTCAGCGGCTCTTCCCTGGGGGGGGCTGGGGTGGATTGGGGGCGGCTGGGCAGGGGCTGCTCACCAGATGCCCCGGGCGTCGGGCCAGTCGCGGGCCATGCCGGAGGCGAGCAGCAGCGGGGAGACGGGCTTGTCGAAGAGGAAGTGGTCGTCGATCAGCTGCTGCTGCTCCGCCTCACTCATGCTCTTCAGGGGGTAGTACTTGCCCTTGAACTCCCCGGTCAAGCTGTTCAGGGCTGCGGGGGACACACGGGGGGGGGGGGTGGCTCAGCAAAGGCGGCCGCCTCCTCCTTCCCCTCCCTCCTTAAGCCTCCCCCCAACAAGGCTCGAGCGGGGAGGGGGCTCCTCAAATCCTGCTTCCCTCCATCCTCAAAGGGAAAGATTCGCCCCTCTGAGCGAGACCCGGGAATCTGTTCCCGGGACCCCTTCCTGAGGGGGGACCTGAAATATTCGGGGCAGCCCCCCCCCCCAGGAGCAGTGGTGCTGGGCAAGGGCTCGGCGAGGCTAGCGCCACCTGGTGGAGCAGCGGAGACGGCCTGGCGCTGGGCGGGGCTCACTCTGGCTGGCGGGCTGCGAACCAGCCAAACGGGCAACTCAGCTCCTCCAAAGTTTGTGTGGAGACCCCCAATTTTGGGCCAAGCGGCTCCTGCCCCCCATTCCTGCCCTCTTACCTTTGATGGAGAGTTTCTCGACGGCCCGGCGCTCGGCCCGGCTGCAGTGGGGAGGCAGCGTGTAGCCCTTGATGCTGCGGCCGGTCCGCACGCGGGAGCTGAGCACGTAGTTGGGGTCCAGATCATCACCGCCCTGCAGGGAAGCAGAGCTGGGTGGGGTCGTCTCGCTGCCCAGGCTGACCCCCACCACCCCGTGCCCTCCCTGGGCCTCCCCACGTACCCGTGGGGGGCACCTGCAGGGACAGCCAGCGGGTCACTCTCTCTCTGTCTCTCTCTCTCCCTCTGGTCTTTGCACACTTAAGGGCTTCCCTGAAGTTCCTCCCCCCCCCCACCAGCAAAGCCCCCCGGCTGCCTCACCTTCAGGTTCTCGTAGTTCAGGTCGGTCTTGTGCTTGTCGGTGGGTTTGTAGCCTCCGTGGCGGTCATGGATGATGATGTCGAAAAGGTCCTTGAAGGTGCAGTAGCACTCTTCGTCACCAGCTACGGTGCCCACCGTCATGATGTAGGGGTGACCTGCAAGGACAGTGGGCTTCAGCAGGGGGGGGGCAGGGGGGGCAGAGGACCCAAGTCCCCCTCTGAAAGGCCAGGGCTTGGCACACCTGGGGGTTCCCCCCTCTCACCCCTGCCTGGCACCAGTTCTCTCAGCTGCCCCAAACACGAGGGGAGGGGACGGGGGAGGGGCCTCTGGCAGGGGTCACTGGGAAGCCCAGCCACCTTTCACTCCCGGAGGCCACCAGGTCGAGGCATGCCGGCATTTGGCCCCCTCGGCCCCTGGGGGCCCCTCTCCAGCTAAACGTCCCTCTTAAGAACCTGTTCCCCTTATTTAGCAGCGCTTCTTTCCAGGCCGTGACCAGCCGGCGTCCCCCAAAGCCTTTTCCTTCACCTCCCATTTGTCCCACCCCAAAATGTTTACAAACGTTTCACGAAGTAAGTTAAAACAAAAACAAAAACTCCCAGAATTCCCCAGCCGGCAGAGCGATTCCTAGTTAACATCAAGAGGAAATCAGGCTTGTTTAGTCCACGTGAACAATAAGACGGAAAGAACGGATCGGATTTTTTCCACCTGCTCCCCCTTTAGCTCTTCTCTCCCCCCCCCCCCCCCCCCCCCCCGGCCCAGAAGCAGCACCCGAGTCGAACCGATTAGATCGGTGGATTAGATAGAGGATGGGTGGGTGGGTGATAGATGAGACCAATAGATACCGAGACAGAGAGACAGACAGACAGGGAGGGAGGGAGGGAGGGAGGCAGAGGTAGGTAGTAGGTAGGCAGAGTGTCAGGGTTTCCACAGGTGGCTGAAGGAAGGAGGAGTGATGTTGCCCAAGCAACCAGACCGCCCCTTCGTTGGGCTGGCTATGGGGCCGATGTCTTGGGGAAGGGGGAATAGCTTTCACTTTGAATTAGGGGAAAACCGTGGAAGCCTCTAGGTCTAGGATCAGTTTTCACCAGCCTGTGCCAACGTGATAGATAGAATAAAACTATTCTTTGAGGTACCCGCCTGCCTCGGCCTTTGGTTTGCTATGGGCGCAAGACTCGGAACCCTGACATTAAACCGACTCTCCCTTGTGGCCTCCCTACAGCCTGAAAATGGCCTCAGTCAGCCCAGCTCCAGAGCTGACGGAGAGGGAGGGCGGGAGGGAGGGAGGGAAGCTGAGCTCTGCTTTCTGCCTTCACCCACAGGCAACCGGCTGCCAACTTGCTCAATGTGATGCCCGCCTGTGCCAGAGGGGGGAGTCAACCCCAGGAGAGGAGGGGGCACCAGAAGGCACAGCTTGTGCTTTGCCTGGGGGGCAAGGTCAGTGGCCACCCTCTCCAGGGTTGCTGCCAGTCAAATGCGGACGTCCGACTGCTTGAGCTGTGTCCTGACAGAAAACGGGCCAGGGGCACCGCCGGGTCTAGCCGGGGGAAGGGGGAGGGCCAGCTCACCTGGGTTGTCCACGCCGGTCTGGATGCAGTCGTCCAGGGTGCAGCCGCTGGCCGTCTCCTTGTCCCGCAGCCTCTTGTACATCTCCAGGGTGAGGGCCTTGGCCATGTGGTTGTTGTGCACGGACAGGTCGGGGTACTCGTCCTCCGCAGAGTAGTTCATCTTGAACTTGTTGTGGGTGTTTCCGAAAGGCATGGTGGCGGCTGAGCACGAGTCCTGCCGGGGCAGAGGAGGGTGAGGGGCCTGGAGCTGCCACAGCGCTGGGATTTCCCGGCAGCAGCGAGGCTTGAAGGGGGCTGGGCGCAACGTACCCAGAGATGGGGGAAGGGCGAAGGGGCCTTAGGGTCACTGCCTACCAGATGTAGCAAGTGGATCTTACAGGGGAAGCTTCACCTGGCAGGTGAAGAGCTCAGTGAGGCAGGGCAGACCCGGACTTCACACTGTGCCAAACTCCCCATTTCCACTGCACGACGGACCTGGGTTTGGGCTACTTCCTTGCGTTTGGGGTGTCAGGCGCTGAGTAACAGAAGCATTGGGGGGGCAGTCACTGTGTAAGACTGCGTAAGCCAGAATTGGCCCTCCCCCCAAGGGGGGCAGCAGACGGGACCCCCTCAGTCACTGGGTCCCAGCCCTTTGAAGACCCAAAGCGTTCTCCTTCCTGCCTTCTTCCAAGCAAACCAGCGCCCCCCCCCTTTTAGGGTGGGGGTCGGGCGGGCCCCCCCCCCGAACCCCCCCCCCCGCCTGCCCTCTTGCTTGAGGGGGGCCATCAACACCGGGGTCCCAGGACTGAGGCCCCCCAGGGACGCAGCGCCTGTGGGCCCAGCTCTGCAGGAGGAAGCGCTCGGCAGGCCAGGTGTTGGAGACCCTTCCCCCTTGCTTGCACCCCAAAAGCTTTCCCAGGGGGGAGAGCCTTAATCCCCAGCGGCACTCAAAGTGAAGGGGGGGGGCTTCCTGAGGGTCACCGTCAAGGTCAACCCCTGGAGATGTCAGCTGACCCAGAAGCAGCGGCTGCGCAGGCCATCTTGGGTCTGGGTGCCAAGAGCGTTGCGGGGGAGGGCACAGGCTCTGCCCCTCCCCTTCAGTTCCACCCACAGGAAGTCAGGATAATTTTAGCCTCTGGGAAGCAAGTTTATTTATAGTGGCAGCTTTTTGTCCACAAAAGGGCCCCGACCACCGCCTCCCGTGGCCTCTGCGCAGGCAGGCATCTTGGCCACAAGCACCGCAGCATTCCAGGGGCGGCTTTTGACCGGGCTCAGCACTTTGTGCAGCCAGCCAGCCAGCCTCTGGGCTGGGGGGAGCCCAGGAAGGGGGAGGGAGAGGAAGTGGGGGCTCTGTCAGGCACCCCCAGCCCCCAACCTCCCTTGGCCCCCACCCCGCAGGGAGAGCACAAGGTCATGGCCAGACCTGTGGTCACCCTCCCCATTCAGGACCCCCCAAATACTCGCCCTGCAAGCGAGTCCCAGCTTGGTTGTGTGGCCAGGGATTTGCCCAAAGGGCAGATTGTCTCCAAAAAAGCCTGTTTAAATCTGCCCCGAACTTGCTGGCAAAAGCACCTCACCTGCCTCTGCCAATCCTCTCCCTCCTTCCCACCCACCCCGCTGCAAACCCAGACCGGGGGTGGGGTGGGGTGGTGGTTACCTGACCAGGAGAAGCGGAGCCTGCAGAGTCCAGGGGCTGCCTTGTCTCACTCCTGCACAATAGGTGACCCGGGAGTCTGGGCTGGGGGCTTCAGCATATAAACCCTGGCCCTCCTCCCCATTGGCTGAGCCCCAACCAGCAGCCCGGCTGTGATTGGACGTAGCTGAACTTGAAATTGGGTGGGAGTCTTCGCTGTGGGCACCGGAAAAGGCATCGCCCGCCTGTCCTTTCTGGACGGGGCAGAGGAAAGAGAAAGGCAGCTCAAAAAAAGCCCCCATTTCTTTGCTGGAGGATTTTCCTTCCTTGGCGGTTCGATGGGATGAGAGCTTGAAGGGCGCCTGACTGACCTCTGCAATCGAGCCGCTCTTCTTCCAGAAAGACCCCCAAGCAATGCCCCCCTCCAAGACTGGCGCTTAGAGGCTGACTGCCTGCAACCCAGCAGAATCCCCCAGGCTCTGGGGCTAGTGGGGCCCCTGCCAGGCCTGACCCTCTTCTGGGGGGGCCTCGGGGGGCCTTCCACGCACGTCCCGTGGCCGGAGGGATGCCAGCTAGTGCAGAGGGGCCCTGGCTTCTGCCTCCTTTGGCAAGGGGCTCCAACTGAGAATCCCCCCCCCCCATCCCACAGATGGAGCGGAATGAAGTGAAAGAAGGACCATGGCTTTCGGATTTGCAGGGAAAGCTTTGCTTCCCCAGGACCAACCCCCCCCTTGCCCCCCCCCCGACAGCTGCTCCAGATACCTCTTGCTCCCTGCAGGGCCTCCAGCAGCTGCCCAAACTGAGCCCCCCCCCCC
>NW_020769478.1:251992-265830 GCF_900518735.1 Pseudonaja textilis | reverse complement strand
GCCCCAACTGAGCCCCCGCCCCCCATCTCAGGGTGGTAACTGGAACCCTGATGCTGCTGGGAGGGAATGTCCCCCCCCCCCCCGACAGGCATTCCAGTTAGGTAAGAAGTATGAGGGCCAGAGCCTATCAGGCGCTGCCCTTGCTCTGGCAATGGGGTTTGTAGTCCAACATAGGGGACACCCACAGTCCCTGCCAGCTGCCGGCAGAGACCCGGAGTAGTTTTGCAGCCTTCTGCACAAGCTCAGAGGAGGTTTTTCCTCTACACCTCCTGAAAAAACAGGGGACCCGAATTTAATCTCCCTGGGGACTTTCTCAGTTAGAAGCAGGCTCCCTTCCAGCGGGTCAGGTTGCCTCCTGCAAACTAGGCCTGCCTCACCGCTGCCGCCACGCCACCCACCCCCTCCCTCCGCCCTCCGGCAGCCGGAGTGGGATCAGGTTCCTCATCCCCGGCCCCCTTCGTCGAGGGAGAAGCGTCCGTCCTTCTGTCCTGCTGCCGCAGCAGCAGCAGCTGCCTCTTTGGAAGGATTTGTGGGAATTTGATCTCCCCCTCCCTTCCCTCGCCCTGCCCCCCCCTCCCCCTCCATGCCTGCCTCTGGCCCTCCGCCTGGCCAGGTGCAAAGAGCTGCCCCTCCCTCTGGACTGGGGGGCTGGGGAGAGGCAGGGCCTGCAATGTATTTGCAAAGGGGAGGAGAATGAGAAAGGCTGCAGGGAGCCCCTGTGGGGGTCCCCGCCCCCCCCCCCCCCCCCCCCCCCGCCCCCCCCAAAGGAGACACAATCTTAGGAAGCCCTGCAGAGGGGAAGTTGCTCCACCGGTTCGTTGGCCTCCCTGTCAGAAAGTTCCTCAGTTCCAGTTTGCTTCTCTCCTTGATTAGTTTCCATCCATTGTTTCTTGTCCTCTGGAACTTTCACTCCCCCCCGCCCCCGCCGTGGCAGCGTCTCAAATACTGGAATACTGCTATCCCTCCCTCCCTTCCTTCCTCTCCTTCCTTCCTTCCTTCCTTCCTTCCTTCCTTCCTTCCTTCCTTCCTTCCTTCCTTCCTTGCCAGATTTTTCCCTCTCTACCTTCTATTTAATCCTGCTTAGCTCCATCTATGGAGAGTTGCGATTCAGCCGAAGAGCCTGGGCGCCTCTGCGTGCCTCAGTGTCTCCTATCCTGCACATTCCTAACCGAAGTTTCTGGCCTTAATTGATCCCCAGCATTTCTTGTTCCCGCAGGACCTGGAGGCAGGGCGTGTGCGGATGAGTGGCTCAACATGGAGGGACCTGGGCTGACTGAACTAAAGAGGAGGAATTTGCTCTTTCCAAGGAAGCCGTTGCACGATGCCCCTGTCCGAGGGTCTGCGGCTCTTCAGGTTCTGAGGAATAAAGGTTGAGTGGGCAGAAGGCTGCACAATTTCCACCCTTGGAGCCCAACACATCCCACGATCCCCAGCTCACGCGGATGGCACCCATAACGCCCACTGCCTGCCCCAGGCAAGTCCCCTCCTTGGCTGTGCTCGGCCTGGCAGAGATGCCTGGGTTTGGACACTCAGCCCATGCTCAGAGGCAGCCTGGGGTCCGTGCCTTCCTGCACTCAGGCTTTGGACCGGCTCAGTCTGGATGCCGGCCACAGGAACGCCTTCCTGGCAGAGGAGACGCCTCGTCTGCACAACCAAATTGGGCTGCTGAGACGGTGGAAATCTAGCCCTGGGGTGTGGGGGGGGGGGGCGGAGAGACACGTTAGAAGGAAACTTGCCAGCCTGTTGAGCCGTTGGCCTGCAGGTGAAGAGGGGCCCCCACCCCCACCAAGACCATGTGATGCAGTTCCTCTCTGGAACAAGCCCTCCCTCCCTCCCCCCCACTGGTGTCTCTCAAGCTTGGCCACTTTAAGCCATGTGGACTTCAAAGCTGGCTGGGGAATTCTGGGAGTTGAAGTCCACATGGCTTAAAGTGGCCCCGGGGTTTCAGAGATCGATGGAGACCAGCCCCAGACGCCAAATGCCGACTTCCACCCTACTCCGAACTCTATGGGGCCCCTCAATCCGCAGCCTGGAGGGCCCCATTCCACCCGCCTTCATCCAGGGCAGGGAACCGGCCCCCGATCTGACGTCAGCAACCCACGGGATCATCTCCCCCCTGGGAATTCTCTCCCAGGCGACGGGGGGGGGGCGCGTGGGGAGGGAGCAGAGCTATTTTTAGAGGCCTCCTCTCCAACCGCAGCAGCGACTGTCTCCGGTTTCACACCAAAGAGAGGAAGGAAAAAGAAGGGCTGCGCACCCCCCTCTCTGCCCCAAAGCTCTTGGGGAACCCCAACTTTGGGGGGCAGCTCCCCACAGCTCCTCCTTGCCTGGTTGTGAAGGAGAAGGGGGGCAGCTGGGGCTGATTTGGGGCTCAAGGCTGGGCATTGCAAGCCCCCTGCCAGTGAGAGGCCTCGATACCCCCCCAGAAAGGCAAAGCGTCGCGCCAGGCCAGCCCCTCCCCTGGCCACGGCAGACCCTGGACTGATCCCACGGATGGGAGGAAGACCAGACTAGGTGTGGCCCCATCTTCTCTTCCGGGGAGGCCAAGAGGCTTCTGGGAAAGCGGCAAGCTGGGCACTGAAGCCATGGACAGAGTCACCAACTGCCCCGCCCTCCTCCTCAGTTGAAGACCAGGTGCCAGCAGCCACGTGGCCTCTGACCATGACGCCATTCTTGTTTGTTTGCTTCACTGCCCATCTCCCATGGGTTGCTTGCTCCTTTCTCTGGGTGGGCTCCGCAGGAGGAGCACCGGCTCAGGAGCCCAAAGGCAGAAGGGGTCCGGCCACAAGGGACAAGTCCCCGGCAGAGGAGTTTCGGGAGTGGCCAGAGATGCCCAATGGGGCTGTGGGTAGGAGCGAAGCCCTCCCATTATGGGAGAGGATGCTTGTAAAAACTACCCACTCCCCTCCCTCCCTCCCTCCCTCCCTCCCTTCCTTCCTTCCTTCCTTCCTTCCTTCCTTCCTTCCTTCCTTCCTTCCTTCTTTCCCTTCAAGTGGGCAGGTTCTGGGGACAGGACCACCTTAGGCCAAGGGCCCCTGTGCCAGTTGCCCATGTGAAAATCCGGCCCTTTTGTACAGCCTGTAGAGCCTGCAAACCGAGGCCTCCTCTCAGCGACCTCTTGCCAAAGCTCTGACACGCCTGGGATCGCACCCAGAAGAGGGGAGGGGGCTGTAGAGGAGAATGGCCTAGCAGGCCGCATGCCCCCCATGCTAGCCAAGGGCACCGAGCAGGACAGCAATGCCTCCCAGGGCTTCTGCAGGCTCCCTTTCTCAAGCCTTTTGGGGGTCTGCAGCAGCTGCCTTGCCCCCCCACCCCCCCACTTCCATTTCTCAGGCTACTTCTCTGCTCCTGCCAGGGCACTCACTGGCTGCCCTCGCCCCGCTCCCTCTGGACCACGCTTGGCAGGTCCACCTGTTGAAGGAGTCTTGCAGGAGAGATCGAGCGTGCCAAGGGGTCCGTGTGGGAGGCTGACCCTCTGGGCAGAGAAGCCACAGCATTCTGGCCAGACTCTTTCCAGGGGTGGTTTTCCCCAAAGCTCAGACTCGCTAGTGGAAGATAGGCAGAGCAATGTCAAGGCACTTTGACCGTGCTCAGAGGCCTGGTCTCAAAGCTTTACCTGCTGAGCCCAGATGTGGAAAATGGATTCTAGAGCAGAGCTGTGTGGCCTTTAGAGAGGAGCCTGTGCTGTTGGAGTCACCCCTGCAATGAAATTCCCAGCTTCCAAGGACAGAAAAGCACTCGTCACGTGCTCTGAGCACACTTGGCAGGCTCTTCCCTTCTGCCAAATAACAGCAACACCACAACTCGCTGTTGTAGAAATGACAGGCAGACACACTGAAAGCACCAACCCCCATGTTGGACTTCCGGCTCATCCCTTGGGGTCTGGAGGTAGCCCACCTTGTGCCAGGCGGGAGAAGAAGGAAAGAGGGTGGACGCGGCCAGGCCCCCAAGAGACGGTTCGGTAACGAATGCCACCCTCTGGTTTAGCCACAGAGAGTCCTCTTTGCCAGCGAGGCTCTGCCCCACTTCCAGGAGGCCTTCTGAAAAGAGGGGCAGGGTGCTGCCAACCCCACCCCCCCGCCCCTTCACTCCTTTGGCTGGAGGTCTCTCACTTCGCCCAAATTCGGTGATGCCTCCTTTAAAAAAACAAAACAAAACGAACCCAGCAAACACTTGGCAACATCTGTCACTGGATTCTGTTGGAGGAACTTCTGGGCCTTTCTGCTGTTGAATCCCTTCCCAGGGAAGGGCAGGTGGAGAGCGGCGGCCTCTGCCCCTTATTTGCCACTCCTGGGCAGGTTGCTGAGAAGGGCAAAGCCCTCCTTGGCACACGAGGCACAAGATGGATGGAAACTCATCAGGGAGGAAGCAGGAATTCCCTGGCGGGGGAAGGAGGAATCGACGGAAGGGCCTTCAAACATTGGGGGGGCTCCAGCACTGCAGGGGTCGAAGAAGAAGAGGCTGGACAGCCGGGTGTCCAGAATGCGATGGGACAAGAGCGTCCAACCTTGCCAATATGCAGAAGTGGACAGGTTAACTCCCCAAATTCAAGGAAAAGAAGAACCGGACTACTTCATAACCCGGGAACTATTCTAGAAATGGTTAAATGGCAGATATCGAGGTTAGAGGAATTAGGGGAAATATGGTTGATAGGAGAAAGAAAAACAGATGAGTAAATATTTCTGATGGATAAAATCGATACTATAATGGAAGATAATATATGTTGTAATATGATCGGTGTTATCATATTTGTTTTTATGTATATGATCATTATGACAATGATGATGTTTGTATATTTACATCTTGGACACCACAAATCTTAAAGTTTCCAAATTGGACACCCCCGACGTAGGTTCTCCTGTTGAACAGGGGGTTAGACTAGAAGACCTCCAAGGTCCCTTCCAACTCAGGAGTTCAAAAGGAGGGGAGGCTGCAGGGTCCCGTGCCAGGAAGGCAGAGCAGCAGAGAGAAGCTACTGAACGCATCCAGAGACCCGATTGTCCTCTCTGTTTCTCTTCCCCACCCCCCACCCCCCACCCCCCACCCCCGCTCTCTCTATTCCAGAAGGGACCCTCTACCTGCTCTGCTTGTTTGTCAGGCAGAAGCCTCAAGGTCTAAAAATATATAAGGTATCAAGAGATCAAAATATCTCTGAGCGGCTGAGAACGGCCTTCTGGGCTCTGGGTGCAGGAGAAGGAAGAGCCCCCCCCCCCCAACCTATACCCATAATCTGTGCCCCTTCCATGATTGCTCATCCAGTCAGCTGGATTCAGGAATCCTGGCCTTGGTGGGATCCACAGATCACCTCCAGAACTGGGTTTGATGCAGGCAGCCAAGCCAGGTTGCCCCGCCTACTTTGGCCATCGGAGGCTAAGGAATGAACCAATCTGGTCTGCATATTGCCAACCGAGAAGTGGGGGGGGAGGAGGGGGGGCCTGGCTCTGGGCACAGCAGGCTCTGTCTGAAGCCGCTGAGGTCACACAAAGGGCACCTGCTGCCCCCCTGAGCAACGGCAGCCCAGCCCCTTGGCCCGGCAGAAGCAAACCAGACTCCAGACTGCAACTCCCATCATCCCCTAGATCATCAATACGTCTCCACCGGGACAGCTGGAAGCGATGAGGACTTCAACTCCCAGAACTCCAGAGCAGAGCAGGCTGGGGAATTCTGGGAGTTCACACCTCTTCCAGCTGTCAAGGTGGAGAAACATGGTCAAGTAGATGGGTTGGCAGGGGATGATGGGAACTGGGCCCACGCGAAGTTGGGGAGGCAGTGGGGAAATCGGAAGAGGCAAAGAGCGTCCCTGGGGCCAAATGGGTTTCAGCCTCCCGTCGCCTCCAGCCTCGGAACCGGCTCGCCTCTTGACCGAAGCAGCCGTGGGCTGGCAAAGCAACCGGTCGCCCCCTGCCCGCCCCCCCCCCGCACGTGGCGCGCCTCCTTGGGCGGCTCCGCACCGGGGGTCCTCCCGTCGACGGGGGGCGCATCTTGGAGGGGTCCCCGCCCTTCTGCTTCAATGGTCTCCAAGGCGGCGCCCCGCACAGGCTAAAGCCGCGCCCGGACCCCTTCCGCCGGGAGGCTTCCCGGGCCCGGATTGGGAGGGGCTGCGGGGGGGGGGCTCTCGTCCCGCAGGATCGCCGCTTGAAAGAACTGCCCAGCCCGTTTCGGCCGCTCGCGGGTCCGGCGTGGAAATGCAGCGCCCTCCGGTGGCTGCTTGCGGAGCCGCCGGGCTTGGCCACAGCGGACCCGGGTGCCAGCCTTCGCCCGGGGATGAAAGGCCACCAGGAAATCCCCGGGAGCGGGAGGGGGGCTCCAGACCTGCGAGGCGAGAGTCGGAGCCGCTGGGCGCGGGGGGGGAGAGGCTCTGCGCCAGGCAGAGGCCCCCCGGGGGACCAAGGGCCTGAGTGGGCCGGTATATCCGGGCGTCCTCCGGCCGGCTGCTTCGAGGAGGTTCCTCCCCGCGCCGATTTCTGAAGCCGGGCTGCTGTTCCTGGGCGAGGCAGCTGACCCGCCGAGAGGCCAGACGCGATGCGGAGAAGCCGAGGGGATTTGCCCAGAATTTACCGGGGGGGGGGCGGGGGGGGGCGTTTGGCAGCGTCTCCGCAGTCCCCCGAGGTGGGCCCGGGAGCCCCGCCACGCTCCCCCGCCCCTAGCACCCCCCCCCCCCCCCCCGCCCCCCCGAATAAATGCATGTATTACAAGCGCTGACTGGGCGGCTCTGGCTCCCTGCTTCATTCGGGCCCCGGCATCATCTAGGAACCGTCCTTGTTCGGCCCGCGAGCGGCTGGAGCGAAGGGAAGGCAGCGGGGGAGGTCGGGGGTCTTTACGCGAGGGGAGCCCCGTGGCGTCCCGCCCGTCCGGCCCGGCCCTCCTGCCCTGCTTCGAAGGACGAAGGCCTCGCTCCACAGGAAGCCGCGCCAGGCCCGCCTTTCCCGGGCTGAGGCTGAACTGGGGCGGGGGCCGCCAACGAACCCCCGGATTTAACCAGAGGCCAGGAAACGACCCCAAGAGATTCTCCTTCTTGCAGTTGTGCGGGGCTTTTTTTTTTTTTTTAAGAATTTTTATTTTTTAAACATACACAAACAAAACAAAACATAAAACCACCTTCCAGTTACATACAGTGTGTCAGTTGGTTACAAGTCTTTTGTGCTTCATCTCCATCGTCCTCACTTATAATTTGTATAAATTCTCATATTAGCCATATATATATATTATCATTGTTCATCATTTATTTGACTATGACTATTATTCCATCATTTTAGGTGAGATATTCAACATTTTAGATTAATTTATATTATATTCATTACCTCATCATAAATCCATCCAATAATCCATCCTTATGTTATATTCTCTATAATTCTATTATCCTTATATTGTAAAATTCTCTAAAATATTTCATTACCATATTTTATTTTCTAACCATTGATAAAATAAATCCCACATCTTATAATATTGTTTGTCTTCTTGTTCTCTAATTTCAAATGTCAATTTGCTCATTTCAGCACATTCCATAATTTTCTTATAACTTCTTCCTGCATTGGTATTTTCTCATTTTTCCAATTCTTAGCAAATACAATTCTAGCAGCTGCTAATAGATTTAAAAATCAAGTATTTCAATTCTCTACTGTATATTTCCGGTAAAATACCCAATAAAAATATCTCTAATTTAAAGTCTATATGTTTTTTTGGTCATTTTTTCCAACCACGTGAGGATTTTAGTCCAGTATCTTTTAGCCTCTGCAGTTGTGCGGGGCTTTGTTGGGCCTCCGATTTGCTGGGTGCTGGCACTTCGCTTTGGGGCCCGGCTCCTCCTTTGCCTTGCCCTCCCCTCCACCATCTCTACTGCCGGCCAGTCTCGAGACTGGCGTTGCCGGCCCTTCCCCACTCCCCCCCCTCCCACAGGAAGAGAGCAACTGGACTGGCTTTGGGCCAGCGCAGCTTTTTATGAGCTAAGCAGGGAAGCGAGGCGCATTCCGAGCGCTCTTCTTATACAATATTAAAGGAATTGGAAGAAGCTCCTCCGCTCCCGCCGCCTTCCTTTCCGGCCTCTCCCGACCACGAGCAGCCTGGCAGCACCTGCCTGCCTCCCCTCCACCTGGCTCTGCTGCGAGGCCTCCCCGACGTCCCCCGTCCCCCCGCAACCAGCAGCGTCGGTTTAGCTTAGCCTTGAAAGCAAAGGGCAGAGAGCGAAGGTGAGGGCCGGGAGGGGGTCCTTTATGGGTGGGTGGGTGGGTGGGTGGGGGAAATCTTCTCCTGGAGTCCCCAGGCACAACGAGTAGAGGAAGAAACTTGGCCGATGCTCAGAGGAGCTGCTGTTTCCCTCGGCGGTCAAAGGGAGTTCCCCGGATTTAATTTCTGCAGTTCGAACTTGAAGGGAGAGAAGCAGCCGAAGACACGGGATTGCGTTCACACAATCGCCTGATTGAACCGAGGCATTCCCGGGATCAACTGAACCCATTGACCCGCAAAGGGTCCAAAGGCTGCGTCAGATATCATGCCGAGCCACCTAGAACGAACAGAAGTTTTGCAGAAGTTTATTAAATGTGAGCAGACCCACAATCTTTGCCTTTAGACACGCGATTCCCCGGCCCGGCCTTCTCAGCCTCCGCGATTCTTGGCTTGCTTGCTCCCATCTCTTGGGGACGCCCTGCAAACTTGTTTCCTGAGCGCAGAGATCCAGTTTTGGCCAGAGACTGCGGAGGTTACAGAGCGCAACTCCGGGGGGCGGGGGGGGGGGTCGCCAGTGCGCCCGACTTCTCCATCTCTTCCAGTCTCGCCCCTTCACTCCAGCCAAGGACCGGCGGGGGAGGGAGAGACCTCGTGGGGCGGGTCCCAGCCTGCCGGTGGTGGCTTTTCCCTCCCTCGGCCAGAGAGCCGGAGGGCCGCTCGGCACCGCTTTCCCGACGGCACCGGGGCAGGGAGAGGCAACGGATCACGACTGGGGGCTCTGCGGTAACCTCAAGACCAGCAACACCCATCAGCCCATTTCTCCTGAGAAAGGCTGGAGGGGCTGACCGGGTGAGGGAGAAGCGCGGCTCTTTACGGAGTCCCCAGCTCCGACGTCGGGCGCAGGTGAGAGGGAGGCGGCGCAGGTCAGGGGCTAAGCGGGGCGCAAGGCTCCTGCGTATAAAGAAGGCTGCGGCGTGCTTTAAGAGAAAGGCGGGGGGGGCCCTTACGGAAATTGGGGCGAGCTGCTTTTGGGTTTCGATATAGCCTCCCCTTCCCCGCCACCCCCCCGCCCAGCGCGCAGGCGGAGGGGCGGGGCGCCTCTGGGCACGTGCAGAGCGCCTTCCAGTCGCGTCCCAGGTAAGCCGCGGCTCCGCTGGGCGGGGCAGGAGCGCCCCTCCTTCCCAGCGAGGCGCTGAGCGGAGGCTGCCGGGGTGCGGCTGGCGGATTGGGGCGCACGGCGCGGATTCCCTCCTCTGGATAGGCCGGGAGGGAGGCAGGTAAGGCAGCGGCGGGCCAGGCCTTGCCCGGGAGAATCGGGGCGCGTCTTCCTAGCTGCCGGAGCTGCAGCACGCAGACTCCCCGGCTCCGAAGCCTTCCGCGCCGGCTTACCTGGAGGAGCTCTCCGCTGCCCCTAGGCGAAGGTGATGTCCGGGGGGGGGGGTGCGGGGCAGAATGCTGGCCGCATGCTTTGGAGAGAGGACGGATCCGCAAGACGGTCGTGCTTAGGGGGGTCCCTCGGGAGCGACCAGACTCCGTCGCGTCTCTTGGCTGAGCTGGTGCTCCGGCACGGCAAGATCGGGCCGGCCTACTTCTCCCCAGCGGCGGAGAGGCTCCACTCGGTGTCTCCCACGGGGAAGCGTGGCGGATCCTGCCGAGGAGAAGGCAGCCGCCGTGGAGAGCGGGAGGGGGGAGGCGCTTGTCTGTGAGGAACGTACAAGGGAGGGAAAGGAGCTTTTCACAGAATATCCAGCTTTGTGCAAAACACTCCCCCCGCCACAGAAGAGGGTTGCGATGACGGTTATCTTTGCACTGCCTCAACAGGGCCCGGGTTAGTGTGAAGGGAATCCACGGGTTGTGGCAGCGGCTAAAGAAGAGAATACGTGCGGCTCCGTGTTGAACTGGGGGTGCTGGGGACTCTCTGAGTTTGGCTGTTTTCTTGAACAAGTTTCCTGATCATATTAGCACTGAAAATGTTCCCTAGTTGGGTCAGGAAATGTCTACAAGAGAACAGCCAAGCTCAGAGAGCCCCCCCCCCCCCCCCGAAAGAGCACTGCAGCTGTTTCCAGGGCAGGGGTGGCACGGAGGCCCTTCTGGAAAGCTTCCACAAACCAGCATCCTTGCCCTGGTGGCTGCAGACATAAGACTGGCGCCTCAGTTTGATGTAACAGATGTTCAGCTCGACAGATGTGGCACAAGAGAAATGCCCTCTGCCAGCCACAAGTGTTCTCATGGAGTATTATTGTGTAGCGCTCTGGTTGCCAGACCTCCAAATTATGTATACGTTTTTATTTCTAAAAACGTTGCAAGAAGGCAAAAGGAGGGCAAACTGGAAAGAAGATGATGGCAGGATCTAAAAGGACGCTGGGGCCAATTTTGCTTCCCTGTCGCTGGGATAGTGGCTCTGTGAACCGCTTCGAGAGTGCCGTGGAGCGGCATATCCCTCCTGGTGCTCCTCGGACCCAGGTTTTCTAGGGCAGCAGCTGGCGGGAGGGTGAGACGAGGGCAAAGCGGGGCCTTCTCCAAGCAGCAGGCTTGCCCGCTGAAGATGGGCAGCGTTTCTGCACCAGCTGCATTAAGCACAGAGGCGCCCAACGGGGGCCAGGCCCACCGAGAAAGGGAAAGCAGCCAGCAGGGCCAAACGGCGCACCAGCCACATCCCTGTCAGCTGAAGGGGCCGGGCAGCCAGCCTGCGCCCAGCACAGCCTCAGAAAGCCCTGCTGCCTGGTGGCCTGTTGTGGCCCTTCCCATGGGGAGGGCGGGGGAGCCTTGATCCGGGCCGAAGGAGACCCAGCCCAGCTTCTTCAAAGGCGGGGAAGCCGGGCGGGCGAGGAGTCTTCCTTCGTGAGGCAGGTGTGTGGCTGCAGACAGGCTTGGCCAAGAAGCGTGTTGCTGCCTGCTTTCTGGTGGTGACATCCAACTGGAGAGACTGGTTTGGAATCCAGCTGTGTGGATCCAGCAGGCAGCTTTCCCAAAGGGCCAGGGCCAGGGGGGGGGGCACAGCCTCCCAGACCCACCCGGCTGCAGTCCAAGGGCTCCTGCATTCTGCGGCCGGAAGTTTCAGTTGCCCCCGACCCCATCAACTTCTCTCGCTGATGTTCCTTCTGATTAATAGAGCCTGGGTAAAAGAAGATCAGGTTTGGAGACCCCAAATGCCTCTGAGAATGTGCAGAGGGCTCGGATAACCTTCATGTCTAGGATTAAAACAGGGAACTCCGACTTGACATGGTTAAGACTTGGGGACTGCAACTCCCAGAATTCCTCAGCCAGCGCTGGCTGGGGAATTCTGGGAGTTGAAGTCCACCCGTCTTAAAGTCGCCCAGGTTGGAGGCCCCTGGAGTGGGGGACACGCTCCCAGCCACGAGAGACAACTGCCAGAGGGGCTCCTCCTTTGCCTTCTAGAAGGCGCCTCCCCCGCTCCCCGAGACGCCAGGACCTCAGAGCCCTCCTTCCTTGGGCCAGCGTGGCCCGCCATGTCCATCATGGTGGGCCTGGACGACAGCCGATCGGAGAGGGTGACGGGCGATGACATCATCCTCCAGACGCGCCAGGTGATGAAGGGCCTGGAAGCCCTGCGCAGCGAGAACTGGAGCATCCGCCACCGGCTGCAGGAGGCTCTGCTGAAGGAGCAGCGGCTGATGGGCGAGAGGGAGGGCCCCCTGGCAGCCGCGGATGCCCAGGCCCTGGAGCTCCTGGAGGAGAAGCAGGACCTCGTCGGCCGGAGCCTGGAAGGCATTGAGCTGGGCATTGCTGAAGGCCAGGTACCCCGGGATCCCCGAGGGAGGCCGCCAGGGGCCGCTCGGCTGGCTGTGACCTCATGGAGCCCCGGGAAGCTCCAGGAGCCCTGGGGGAGGGATTTCCCGGGGGGGGAGGGGGCGCTTTGCAGGGGCCACCAGGAAAGGTCAAGGGTGCCCATTTGTCCTGACCGTCCCTGGGTCGTGTCGGGTGCCTTCAAGTGGTTTGTTCGGTTTTCAGCACTTTATTTGTTGAGGAGGGGATGGGGGTGGGCGCTTGGAGGTCTTCTAGTCACCCTCCCTGCTGAAGCAGGAGACCCCCCCCCCATTTGGGACAAGCGGCTGTCCAGCGGAGAGCCCACAGCTGCGGGAGGGAAGCCGTTCCACGGGTTGATCGTCCTGGCTCGCTTCTCTCCTTGGTGCGTTTCCGTCCGTTGCTTCTCGTCCTGCCTTCGGGGGCTTTGGAGGAGAGCGCGAGCCAACTCCAATATGTGAGAACTGAATAGAACGCAAACACAAGCAAGAGAACAGTGAACATTTATCGAAATAAAGCTATAAAAATTAGTTGATCAAAACATAAAAATAACGTTACTCTCTTATTCTACTGCGCCCAAAGGAGGAGGAAGCCAAAGCCCTTTTCCTCTTTTCCCATTTTCCTCCTTTTCCCGTCGCTTTCTGAGAGCCGCGTGTTGCGGCTCTGCACCGCCCCCGTCCCCGCTTTGCTCCCCCACGGCCCCTCTGGCGGGTCTCCGGCGGGCCAAGGCCGCCGTGGCTGGAGCTGCCCCTTCCTCCCCGCAGATGTTGATCGCCCTCTCCTCGCACATGGGGGTGCTGGAGGCGGAGAAGCAGAAGCTGCGGGCCCAGGTGAGGCGCCTGGGCCAGGAGAACCTCTGGCTGCGGGAGGAGCTGGCCGGCACCCAGCTGAGGCTCCAGCACAGCGTGGAGGCCGTGGCTCAGCTGGAGGAGGAGAACAAACACCTGCACTTCCTCAACCAGCTCAAGCACTACGAGGCCCCCCGGGAGGAGCAGGTGCGGCCTGGGGCGGGGGGGGGGGTTCCCCGGGGGGGGGGGGACGTTTGTGGACGAGGCGCCTCCTGAGTTCCTCCAGGTCAGGTGGCTGACGGCTGAAAGAATCCAAGTCAGAAAGAAATTTTGAAGGTTCCCAGGAACCTTTGACCCCGACTCCAATCTATGGTCCGAATTATTTGGGTGCTCAGAGACGGCGGAGGAGGAGGAGGTGGGGAGGGCGAGGGCTGGATCCTGCCTCCCTGGCTCCAAAGCCTACTATTGGGGGGAGCTTCCTATGTCCCCCCCGGCCCCCCCTGACTCTCCCAGGTTCTCCTTGCAGGTGGAGGTGGAGGAAACCTTCCTCAGCACGGAGGACGACCAGAGGCCAGGTGTGTTCCTAGGCAGGCCTTGGCTTTCTCAGCCGCTCCCAAGTGGAGCTCAGCCTGACAAACGGCTGCCTGCCCCGCGGAGGCCGAGGCCCAGCCGCGGGTTGCAAAGCGCCCCTGCCCAAGAGAAGCACATTAACTGCACAAAAGCCGGAGGTGTCCCCGGCCGGGGATGGGCTGGTTCCGGAGGGCCCCCCGCTTCTTCCCAGCCTGCCCACCCAGCGTCCCTCTTGACCACCCGGCTGGCCTTGTGTCCTGCAGAGGGGCAGAGCCCGGGTGCCGCCGCCTTGGCAGCCCAGCAGGGCGGGTACGAGATCCCGGCACGCCTGCGGACGCTGCACAACCTGGTGATCCAGTACGCGTCTCAAGGGCGCTACGAGGTGGCGGTGCCGCTTTGCAAGCAGGCCTTGGAGGACCTGGAGAAGAGCTCTGGGCACAGCCACCCGGACGTGGCCACCATGCTGAATATCCTGGCCCTGGTCTACCGGTAAGATAGGCGAGGGGCCTGGGCCCCCGTCCAGCAGGGAACACACAGAAAGATCGGGAGGCA
>NW_020769478.1:231157-245455 GCF_900518735.1 Pseudonaja textilis | reverse complement strand
GGGGGGGGGGAGGGGGGCGTGGACCCCCCCCCCTCATGGCTTGGCTGGCTGCCCGGTGGGATCGGGGAAGGCCGGCCTCGGCCAGCCTGGGGAGCTCAGAGCCTCGTCAAGGGCTTTCTGAAGATCCGAGCATGCCCCCCCGCCCCCCCGCCTTTGAGCCTGTCTCGGGGGGCCTCTGGCTGCCCCAAAGGCGCTTTCGCAAAAGGCCGCTGGACTTTCTTGTCCTCTTCCTTTGAAAACGTTTCCCTTCTCGTCCACGGAGCTCCTTCAGTTCGTATCTCTTCATTTGGAAGCTGCTTCTTCCTCCCCCGGAACAGAACCGAGGCCGGCCCGATGCCCTTTGCGAAAGCGCCTCTGTTTGGGACGTAGCTGTGCTGACTCCCAAAGACTCCCAAAGCCCGTCCAAGCCGGCAGGCGCAGGAGCCGCGGAGGTTTTCCTTCGGCAAAGAGGGCTGCCGCCCTCGGCTGGCCTCCCGAGAGCAGAGCCTGCAAGGCTCTTGGGCGCCTTCCGGGCCCCCCCCCAGGTCCCACCTGCCAACCCCGAGGGAGGGATGTGGGGGGGGAGGAACCGCAAGGGCTGGGAGGCCCCCGAGAGGCCGGCCGGCTGGCTGAAGAGCCTCCCTACCCTTGGAGTAAGTGCTGACCAAGGTGGCGAAGTTGGAGATGAGGGTGATGGGTGAGAAGTCGGAGATGTCCGCGATCTCCAGCGTGCGCAGGAGGCAGCGCAGCCGCTCGGCACAGAACCTGCCAAAACCCAGGAATCGGGGCTGACACGAGGCCGGCCTGGAACAGGCTCTTCCCCCCCCCCCCCCCCAAGCAAGGGGGCCCGGGTTTAGCAGGAGGGGCCGGGAGGGAGGGGGAGGGGGAAGGGAGGAGGGGAAGGGCCTCTCCTGCCCGCACTCACCGGAGGGGCTTCCGCTCAATGCAGACCTTCTCAAAGATGTCCTTCAGGAAGGACGGGGGGCTCTCCTGGACCACGTGGTGGATGCGCAGCCGGGACTTCAGGTACTCCAGGAGGCGCTTCAGGAAGGCCACAAAGTGCTCCGCTGTCCGGATGTTGCCCGGCACGGCCTCTGCGTGAGGGGAGGACCAGTCAGGGCAGCGGCTCCAAGGCCACACGGCCACCTCCCTCAGCAGGAGCAGCCGGTGCCGAAGGGCCGGGATGGCGCAGCAGCCACCGGCGTTCCCCCCCTGCCCCACCAGCACCTAAGCATCAGCTCCCCCCCCGCCCGCCCCCCCCTGCTGTCCACAGAGGGGCCGACCTACCCTGCAGGATCTCGTCCGGCAGCACCGGGTTGGCCAAATAGACGTCTGTTTCCCGGGCGACGTTGGCCTCCCGCAACCCCTGCAGCAGCTGCTGATATTCCTCCTTCAGCTTCTGGGCGTCGGTTTCCTTGATCCTGGAAAGGGGGCCGTGGGGACCGTGAGGGGTGGGAGCTCCGACCCTGGAGGCTTTTAAGAGAGCCCGGGCAGCCTCTTTCGGTCCAGGGGGTTGGACTAGAAGACCTCCAGGGTCCCTCCCAACCCCGGGCCCCGCACCCACAGATGCCGTGCCTGCAAGCGGCACAGGACTCCGTCCTCTGGGCAGAGCAGGAGGCCAGGAAGCGGAGGGGGCGGATCCTGCTCACCTGTGAATGGCGGCCTGGAGCGTGGCCACGTTCCCCTGGCAGCGATCCAGGACCTTCCGGGTGATGTTGACCCCCATGGAGTCGATGCAGACGTTGTCTGTGGGCCAAGGGGGGGGAAGGAAGGGGGGGGGGCAACAGGGCTGTCAAAGAGGCCCACGAAAGCGAACCTCCATCGCTTACCTGGAGGAGGCTCAGGGCGACATGCCGACAGGTGTAGGTTTTAACCCGGGGGACTCTACAGTACAGGCAGTCCTCGGCTTACAACAGTTCACTGAGTGACCATTCAAAGTTATAACGTCACTGCAAAGAGTAACTTATGACCGACCATTTTTCACACTTAGCACCGTTGCAGCCTCTCCCTGGCCAGAGGATCAAGATTTGGATGCCTAGCCGATTCATATTTATGACGGTCGTAGGGTCCTGGGGTCACATAATCTCCTTTTGCGTCCTTCTGACAAACAGTCAATGGGGAAGCCAGATTCACTTAATGACCAGGTGACTAAGTCAACGACTGCAGTGATTCACTTCACAATGGGGTGGGGGGTGTCAAAAATGGGGCCAAATTCAACTGTCTCACTTAGCACAGAAATTTGGGCTCAATTGTGGTCATAAGTCGAGGACTACCTGTACTTAAGAGGAGAACAAAAATTATCATCAACTAAGGATAAAGTTGCAACTAAAAAAACCCCGAGTCTGGGTTCCTTCCAGGCCGCTTGGCTGAGTTCTCGTCCACCCAAATTAAGCCGAGTTAATCTCTCAAGCAGGGTTTCTGGCAGGGGATTCTGGGACTTGGAGTCCACAAGCCTCACAGTGGGAAAAGTCGAGCGACTCTTCTCTAGAGGGAGAAACTGGACCCCAGCGTAGTTTTCAGGCGGCCCAATTCGAGCCCTGCACCAGACCGCTCACCGGCCCTTCTCACACCTACCGATGTTATGAGCCTCATCGAAAACCACCACCGATTTCTTGGCCAGCTCCTTGGAGACCACGTCCGCAATTTTGGGATCGAGGAGATAGTGGTAACTGTAGACCACGATGTTGGCGTGGAGGATCTGGTGCAGACGGGGAGAGAAAGCGGAGCAGAGCTTGGCCTTGGGCCAGGAGGAACCCCGGAACCCGCAAGGCGAGTCGGAGGGCAGCCAACAGAAAGACTTCTGGGGTCGGTTTCTGTACTGAGGCGTCTCCACTCTCGAGGGAAGGACAAAAGGACCAGCCCCAGTTCTATTCATGAGCTAAGACAGGGGAGTCCTTGACTTGCAACCACAATTCGGCCCAACATTTCTGTTTGCTAAGCGACACAGTTGTGAATTTTGCCCCATTTTTGCAACCTTTCTTGCCAGAGTTTTTAAGTGAATAACTGCGGTTGCTAAGTAACACAATAATTGTGAAATGAATCTGACTTCCCCTTGCTTGTCAGAAAGTCACAAGAGTGGATGACGTGATCCCGGGACACTACAACCGTCCTAAATACGAGTCGCTTACCAATTCTGATCACGTGGCCAGGCGGATGCTGCTACGGTCGTTAAGTGTGAAAATGGGACATAAGTCACTTTTCAGTGCAATTGTAACTTTAGTGACCACTAAACAAATCGCTGTGAGTCAAGGACTACCTATACGCTTAACTACCAAATGGATTAAAACGCACTTATTTCCCTTCACTGCAAAGCTACCCAGGCAGACTTTCTGATGACGGAGGGAAACTTCAGAATGAAACCGTCGCCTTGGGAGATTGACAGGCGATTTGGGTTCTGGGCTCAAACGCTCAGAGAAAAGCGGGATGAGAAACTGGCGTTCAGGGCGCTGAATCTCCTCCTGACAGAACTGCCGTGGGAGGCTCAAGGCCCCCGTAGGACCAACCTCACTCGGTCGCTGTGCAGCTCTTACCATGCACCCACTAGCTCCACTGCAATGTTTGCAGTAACAAGCAGCAGCCGCCGCAGCCGCCGCAGCCGCTTTCTCCTTTGGCACCTCAGGGTCCTTCCCCCCCCAGAGCTGATCTAACCAAGAGACCCCTACAAACACACGGAGAGCCAACCCTTCTCCTTACTAGCATGGATGGCGTTACCTGGTTTGTGTAATGAAACGCCTGCAAGGAAACAACCAAGCTCAGAGGGCGCCCAGGACCCTTCAAGGAGACCCCTTTTGCCCTGGAAAGAGGGGAGGGGGCTCGTGTCCTCAAGCCGGCCGGCCACCTCTCTTACCGAGTAGCGGGCAAGGAAGTAGGGGCACCAGCCCTTCTGCTGACCGTAGGCCTTCAGGTCATCCAAGTTATAGACGCCGTAAGGAAGAGGCACCTGGCGACCGTTGGCATCGAATTCCTGCAGGGAATCACAGCAGGGCTGAACGGGTCTCCTGGCCCCGGCCTTACGGACAAGCCAAAATGGTTTTTGGCTGCTCAATTTCTCAAAAGGCATTTCTCCCACCAAACATACTTTGAGGGGGAAAATGCCTCTGGACATTTGTGTAACTTTCATGCAGAGTTTCCTGCAATTTCCCCCCCTGAATGACAGAGATCAATGGGGAAAAGAGAGGGGCAGCATTGGTCCACCTCACTTTTCAATCTGGCCTCTTGCGCCCCAGGGGAGAAGGTCCACGGCCCCACCCGGCCCTCCTCCCCGGGACCTTCCACTGCCTGCCCCCCCACCAGTGGGTGGATTCAATTTTTTTTTTTACTACCAGTTCTGTGGGCGTGGCAGGGGATGGATACTGCAAAAATCTCCAGTCAAAAGGTGGTATTTACCAGATCTCCGAACCACTCAAAATTTCTACTGCCGGTTCTCCAGAACAGGCCAGACCCTGCTGAATCCCGCCTTTGTCCCTGTGCCCTTCGGCCTTACCTCAAAGAAGCGGCAAGAGGGAAGACTGCCATCCTGCTGGTGCTGAGCCCGGATGTACGAGGCGGTCAGGCTGAAGCACTTGCTGTCCACCTCCTTCCCGAAGCGCAGGCTGCTCACCTAGGACAAGAAGGGAGGGGTCTGAGAAGGGGGGGCACGGGGCCCACATCGCCCGGCTTCCCTGCCTCCCAGGGAATTCAGGGGCCGGGGCCCCAAGTGGCCCGGGAACTCTTAGCAGGTAAGAGAGCGGGCCAGGCTTGCTCCTGCCGCACAGGGTGGCTGGCTGAAGGACGGGTGGCCGAGGGCCTCCCCCCCCGAACAGCCCTCCCCGCCCTTCCGCCAGCAGGGGCACCTCGGGGTGGATGCACAGGTTCTTCCTGGAGCTGAGGGCCAAGCCCAAGAAGGGCAGCTTCTGCCCCGTCTGCTTCTCGTGGAAGTGCACCAGCTTCCGCAGCTCCTCAATCACCTGGAGGGGGGAGAAGCCCAGCGGCTGGCAATGGAGGGGCTCCCAGACGCCCCCCCCCCCCTCCCCCGCCCCCCCCCCCGGGGCCGTCCCCCCCCCACCCCCCCCCCCCCCCCCCCCCGTACCTTCTCAATCTCCGGGACGGTCCTGGAGCAGTAGATGAGCTTGGTCACCTCCAGCGGGTAAGCCTGGGGGAGAGGGCGGGCTTAGAGGGCTACGCTTGGGGGGGGGCGAGGGGCTCCTGGAGGAAAAGCAGGCAGAGTCGGGAAAGGGGCTGCGGGGGGTGGGGTGGGGGCTCGGCCCCCGGATACTCACGCGCTGGTAGGCCAGGATGAGCGCCAGGAGGGAGATGGTCTTCCCGGTGCCCGAGGGCATCTCCAGCACCCCGTGGCCCTGCGGGGGCGAGGGGGGCCGTCAGGGGCCGGCGGGGGCCCGGGGCGCGGAGGCGGGACCTGAGTTCCAGTCCTGCCCCAACCCCCCCCCCGCCCTCCCCCGGCCCACCTTGGCGTCCAGCGTCCGCTTCAGCTCCAGCATGTAGGAGAACTGCTCGGGGTAGATGTAGTCGTGCGGGAAGAGCACCAGCAGCCCGTCGATGTTCAGCCTGCGCAGAGGGAGCGAGTGGCCGAGCGTCCCCGGGCCCACCGCCCCCGGCGCCCCGGCCGGCCCCCTCCCCGCCTCCCGTCCTCCCCGGCCCGCAGAGCGCAAACGCCCGGCAGACCCTCCGGCGACCCCCGCGCGAGTGGTGTCTCCCAGACGCCCTCCTCCTCCCCCCGCGCCGCTCACTTCATGGTTTCGTCCGCGGCGCGGGCCGCTGCTGAGAAGTTCTCACTCCGGTCCTCTCAAAGGAACACTGTTCCTTCGGTCGCCTCTCCGCTCTTTCTATCGCTCTCGATCCCATTGGCTCACCACACCCCCGGCGGCGGCCTCAGTGGCTGATCTGAAAAGAGCCCGCCTCCGCCCGCTATCAGACTTCCTGCCCCGCGTTCGGCTGCGCAGCGCGCGCAGGCATCACGAGCCGCTCAAGAGATGACCGTACGGCGTGCCTGGCATTTAGGCTGAAGAAGCCGAACTCAGAGGTCGTGGATTCATCAGCTTGCCCTACTAGGCTGGAATCTTGCTTTGCGCTCCTGGGACCGAGAGGCTGCGGGAGGAAAGTGGTTGCAGTTCCTCCTGCGTTCTTCACCTGTTGAATTGCCTTCCTTAATTACATCATCATTTAGATGCAACCCCCAAAGCTCCCCCACCCCCACCCCAGTTCCTTAGCCAGCAACCCAACCCGAGGTTTCCTGTAGAAGTGATCCATTTGCTGTAAATCATCTAGGACTGTTCCTAGGTTTATTCCAAATCAAATGCAGTTTTATTACAAGGGAAAAAAATGATCCAAGGAGAAAACAAGGCTACAGTTGCTGTAAACTTTGGCTAACAGAAGCAGCGTGTAACTGCTGTCTGACGTTTCTGCCGTTGAATCCCAAACTGACCAGCCAGCTCACGAAGTGACCTCATTGAGACCCCTTGGTCCAGCAGGCCTTTCCACACCCTGCTGGGGGCATTTTGCTCTTTGCAAGGGAAGGCAGGGAGATGCCAAGGGCTGAGGCTGCTGTGGGGGGACGGGACTCCTGGCATCCCGTTCCCAGAGAAGCCCAGCATTATTGGGGCAGGGCCGTTTTGAATCAAAGTCACCCAGATCATCATGGAATCTGCATAATGTCAGCCTGGCCTTTCAAATCAAAAGTGATTTTTACCCCATCAAGAGGTGCAGTTGCATGTTTTGGGCAACCTCTTGTGCTCACATACAGCAAGGATGCTCCCCAGTCAGTTGCGACCGACTCTTGGCGATTCTGTGGTCCAGGTCTCTCCACACCTTCCGATCTCTGCTCTGGCTCGTGCCAGCTTTGACGGTCTCCAACCACCGTCTTCCTTGGCAGCCACACTTCCTTTTGTTGCTAACTCTTCCCAACACAAATGCTTTCTCCATTGAATTCCTCTGCAAGACGTGGCCAAAGCAAGTGGGATGTGATTTCGCCTGCTTAGTGACATGTCTGGCGTCATGTGCTCCGGTGCTTGCCTGTTGGGCACCTTTGCGGTCCAAGAAAGGCCACCTCTGAAGTCCTTACGCAGATTGTCCGGTGGGTGGGTGGCATTCCAGCCCACATCCAGATGTTTCCTCCTTGCACAGAGCCCCCCCCCCCCCGCATTGAACACAGCTACCACTTTTGTCCAGTTAGACCATTTTATTATGGAATGCTACATTTTCCAGCCAGGGCTACCAACAATCCCAGGAAGGGCTCCCCAGCGACTGCTCCTCCCTCCCTGGATCTAGGACTAGCCAAGCCTCAACTGAAGCAGCCTTCAGATGTGGGGCCTGCAGGCCACAGACCCCCAACCTGCATAGAGCTATTCCTGAAAGGCCCCACCCCCCCTTAAAGGCACAAAATCGCCTCCCTGGCGCCAACCAAAGGCACCCCAGAAGCTTCGGGAGGCGTCGTGGCATCCCGGCCCACATTAAGGCGCAGCGTGAAAGGAAGAGGCCCCTTGGCCAGGCAAAGCTCTCACGGAGGCCCCACGCTGCCTTGGCAGAGGCAGGCACAGAATCCAAGCTTTGGCACGCAGGTTGCAGCTTCTGCCCAGGTGGGCAAAAAGAAGGCGCTGGGCAGGGGCAGCGTGCTCCCTCCCTCCCTCCCACCCACCCACCCCAATGATCATTCCAGCTTCAGAGTGCGCACAAGGACCACCCACATCATGTGAAGCTCACTTGCCGCAGCTGGAACATCAGCCTGTGGGCAGGAGCAGCAAGGAAGGAGCCCAGCTGCTGCCCAGCTGCATGGCCTCTCTTGGCTCTCAGCAGGGCAGACACTCTGGGTCCCCCCCCCGCTGGCAGGGGGCACCTCCCCGCCTTCTTCCCTCTCAGCTTTGAGCTACTCAAGTTAAGCAGCGAAGGACATTCTCTTCTCCCTGGCAGAACATCAGCTGTGACTGCAGGGAATCAAGTCCACAAGGGGGTTCAACTTTAGGCATGATTTGTCAAAACGGAAGGTGTGTGTGTGTGTGTGTGTGTGGAGGGGGTGTGTGCTTCTCTGAGAGGGAAGAGCTGGCTGTTCTGTATTCAGGGGGCCCCTGCACTGCAGTCTTAACTCTGAATCAAGATGCATTGGGGAGCAGTCCCAGCCTTGGCATCCCTTGAGCTGTGCAGGGAGGTGACAATTTGGGATCACTTACTTCGTTCCAAAAGGACGGGGTACTTGTCACCCCTGCAAGTCTTGGGAATTTCTGGGAAGGAACTTCTGGAGTCGAGCCTCGCCCATAGAAAGCAAACGCTTTCCTCCGTCCAGACCACAGGGCCCATGACTCTGCTGTTCAGCTCCTGGGCGGCTGTGGCTGCCACCACTGGAGAGCCCCCACCCGCCCTTCTGCACTCTGTCCTTGCACAGAGGCAGCTCACGCTTTCTCCAGATGCAAAAAGAGCCCAGGGGTGCCCCATCTGGAAAGGGGCAGGTTGGTGAAGGTAAAAAAAGAAGTCCCACCGACTGCGAGTGTGGCGGCGGCTGCACTGCCGTGGCCCCAAGGATGAAGTCTGGGAGGCAGGAGCTTCCCCGAAGGCAAACCGTGCTGGCAGCTCCAGAGGAAAGTCAGCAAAACTGGGGCAGAGGAGAACTGGAGGCCGAGCCCCCCAGTGCAGCCAAGCCCCAGATGCACTGCGCCAATTTCCCTGGCCAGCCTTTGTCTGGGAAGGGGCGCATGGCTGCCTTGGCACCAAAGCTCTTCTTGGGTTGCGGGGGGCGGGGGGGGGGATTCACACAGAGAAGCAAGAAAGGCGGTGGGAGGAGGGGGATCGTGTGGAAGGGCTGAGTGCCGCCCTTCCCTCTTCGTTTTCGCTCTTCTGAAAGCAGAGGGTGGCCCGCCGAAGCGCGGAAAGCCCCCACCCCCGGTCTCTCCGATGGACGCTTACGTCTTCTGCTGCTGCGGCTGCGGCTGCTGCGGCCTCACTCTGGGGAAGAGCTGGAAAAGGAGGGAGAGACCAAGGCTGAGCAGCTCAGGGGAGAAAGCCGGCAGCCCCCCAGGGCTGGAAAGCAGGACACCCCGGCTGCTCGGCCCCCCGGCCTGTGCCCCCCCGGGCTCCCTCAGGGCAAACCTCCCGGTCCCCGAGACTCACCCCAAAGTAATTCTTGGGCACGTAGCCCTCCTGGCCGTAGAGAGAGGCCCACCACCAGTCCAGCTCCTCCTGGCCATCCCGGCGCAGCACAGTGACCGGCTCGCCCTCGCGGAAGGAGAGCTCGTCGCTGAATTCGGCACTGTAGTCCCAGAGGGCGTAGATCACCCCGTTATTCATCAGCCCCATGTTCTGCTCCACGTCTGCAGCAAGAGAAACCCCCCCTCCAATGAGAAAGCAGCACCCCCCCCCACACACACACACTTCACTGGCCCAGAAACGTCGGTGCCGCCCGAGAAATGAGGGAGGCCGGCCAAGCGGGGCCCTCTGGGTGCCCCTGGGCAGAATCGAAGGGCTGCCAGGGCTTTCCTGCCTTTCTGGGGCCCCAGCCAGCCGGCCCTCCTCCCCCTCACCTGCCAGGTAGCTGAAGCACTCGTTGTAGCCTTCTCGATATGGGTCGCACTTCTCGATGGCCAGGCTCCCGTCGCTGAAGGTGGTGGCGAAGATGGCGGCCCCGTGCTTCACCAGCGCGATGCAGATGGCCGTGTCATTGCAAGAAGCTGCGCAGTGCAGGGGGGTCCTGGAAGGAAGGCAGGCCGGCTCAGGGAAGCCCCCCCCCCCTCGTGTTTGGGCAACGGGCACGCAGGGCACCCTCTCCCCACGGGCAGAAAGCACCGCAGCGGCCGCTGTCCTTCCTGCTGCCCATCCCGGAGACTCACCAACCGTGGCTGTCAGGAGAATTGACGTTGGCCCCAATGTTGATCAGGAAGTCCACAATGCTGTAGTTGGCGCCGCAGATGGCATTGTGCAGGGCGGTGATGCCCTCGTCATTCGGCTGGCTGGGATCGTTCAGCTGTGGCAAGAAAAGGCGGGGAGCTCTCCCACTCAAACCGATTTACCCAGAGACCCAGCAGTCTGGTTGTACCTGTCCCCCCCCCCCCCCCCCGCTCCCCCCCCCCCCCCCCCCCGCCCCTCCATTGCAGAGGTCTTGGTGCCCTTTGAGTGTGGCGGACTGCTTGCCAGTGGGGAGGTGACCTCCTCGGCTAGTGAAAGGAGCCTGCAAGGCAACCTCCAAGCTCAGAGAACCCCCAGGGCCCCCCTCCCCCTTTAGTCTTCTTTTCCTTTCCCCCCCTCTTCCCTTCCCTTCCCTTCCTCTCTGCAAACCCCACTCCCTTCTGGCACTGATGATGTTGCCTAGTTTGGGTGCGAGGAAGCCGCCAGCTCAGGGAGCCCCGAGGGCCCCACCGGTCAGTCCAGCTCTGCAACTTCCCTCCCAGGAGCCCCTTTTCTTCCAGTGCTGGAGCCTCAACGCTGCAGGGAGTTGCAGTTCCTGCGACCGGCCTGCCTTGGACAGCTGCCCTTCGCCTTGAGAGGAGACCAAGAGCCGCTCGGCCTAACAGCCGCAGCCGCAGCACGTTCGGTCAAGGGAAGGTGCCCCACCCGAGGGCTGCCAGCCGCCCGCTCACCTCCTTCACCGCCTCCTTGACCACCTCCAGCTCGCCGGTTAGGGCGGCATCCAGCAGCAGCACCAGGGGGTTGAGCCGCGCTTTCTTGGTCGTCCGTTTCCGGGGGGAAGAGACCTTGCGCAGCACCGAGCGCTTCTCCTGCAGAGCAGCCCAGGGTGCCATCAAGGCCAGCCCCCCTCCGCACAAAGGCCCCTTCCCCGCTACCGGCTCCTGGGAGCCCCTTCCGCAGCCCGGAGGAGGGAGGAACGATCCGGATCAGAGGCCCCCTCCTCGGCCCAAGTGAGCAGCCCTCCTGCCAGGGGCTCCTGGGTCCTTCCAGGGGGAGGGGCCGCAGAGCTGCACAGAATCACCAGGGGGCAACCCAAGGGGGAGCATTTTTGAGGCCCCCAGTCCAGCCAGCCAGAAGGTGGAGCCACTGCCCCCCCAGTCGGGCACCAGAGTCCCAAGCGAGGAGGAGGAGGAGGAGGAGGAGCCTCCAGGGTTGCAAAGGGGCTTCCGGCTGGTCCCTCCTTTTGGGGGGGGGGGGGGGGAAACTGAGCAAAACAGCTGCCAAACTCTCCACTTACCGGGCTGGGCATGGGAGAGGGAGTGGCCGGACTCTCTGGGGCTGGCGGAGGGGTCCTCGCAGGGCTGGCGGTTGGGATGGCCGGGGCCCCCTTTTGCTCCGTGGCCTCGGTGATGGGCGAGAGGTCCGGCTGGGAGGGGGGGTCCCCCACGGGCGCAGCTGCCTCCTTGCGGGGCTGCTGGTGGTGGAACAGGCGGCTGATGATCTGCTGGTACTGCTTCTTGTGCGGGGGCAGCAGGGCTGGACGGGGGTTCTGCTCCATGGAGCCGCGGCGCTTCAGGGGCCGAGGCATCTCTGCCAGCACCCGGGCCACTTCCTCGAACTCGGGCACCTTCTGGGCCTCCGGTGGCAGGACCGGCTGCAGCCGGGTGGGGCTGAGGGGCCGGGCCAGGTCTTCCACCTCGGCCGGCTCGCTGCCTGGCAAGAGGCTCTCTAGCTCGGGCTCCACTTCGCTCGGCGTCTGGACGATGGGCACGATGCGCTCGGCTGGCACTGCTGCGGCTCTGGGGCTGGCATTGCCTGGAGGGGGCGGAAGCCAGAAGTGGGGAGGTGCCAAGCCCCTGAGCTGGATCACAGGGAGGCCGCAATGGCCGTAGGCGTCAACGCTGGTCCTAAGCCCCTTTTTCAGGGCCACTGGGACTTGGAACAGCCACTACATGAACTGTTGTACGTCGAGGACCGCTTGCGCTGACCGCGGGGCTACCGGCTGGCCTGCATTCACCCGGGGGTGGGGGGCCCTCCCTCTGCCCCTCCCCCCAGCATCGCTCACCTTCGCTGCCGGGCTGCACTGTCCGGAGGGGGGGCTGCTGCAGGAGCAGCTTCTGCAAGGAGCGCAGGGCCAACGGCGACCCCACCGGCCCCGGGGGCAGCCCGAGTTTGCCGCCTGCCACGCCCGACTCCCAGAAGGCGTTCTGAAGCCGGAAGATCATGGAGAGGGGCAGCGGCTTGTGGCGCCGGGGGAGGCTGCCGCCCTGCGGGGCGGGGGGCGGGATGGGAATGCGGGAGATGGGCTGCCAGTTGCGGGGCAGGGTGCCAGCCTGGTTGGCAGCCAGGGAGCGGCGGAAGGAGCTGTCCGGGCGCCTCTCTCCGGCCAGGGCCGAGACCTTGTAATTCCTGGGCAGGGTGGCGCTGTTCATGCCATAAGGCTCCTCCTGAAGGGGGGGGGGAAGCCAAGAGAGACGGTCAGCGGCCACCCGTCACCCCTCCTCCTCCTCCTCCGTGCCAGCCTCCATGGTCTCTGAAGCCGCAGCGCCTCTGGCAGCCCAAGGGCCTCCGGGCAGGAACACTGACCTTGCCTGGCCAGCCCCCATCCAGGCTGGACTCCTTCCAGGGAGCCAGAGGCAGCCCAGCTGTGTTCTGCCAAAGGTTTGCGTGCGTGTCCAGACCTGGGAGGGGGAGAGACCGTCATCAGTGGGACCGAGCCCCCCACCCGCCTGGCCCCTCCCTCTGCCGGGGGTCTCTCCTGTGCCCAGCCCTGGCCCTCAGAAGGAGGGTCCCTCGCTCAGCAGAAGGTGCCAGGGACCCCCCCGGCACACAAGGCGCCAACCCCCTTGGGCTGGGATCTGCCAGTGGGCAGAGTGGCACCCGATGGACCTCACTGGGGAGGCCTCCGCTGGGGCAGCCGCCCTCTGGCAGGTGCCCCCCTTGAGTGCCAGGGAGTGTTCAGGGAATTGCCCCCCCCCCCCTTCGGCAGACTCACGCTCGTAGCCGACAGGGTGAGGCGCCTTCTTCTCATATGCCACGTCCAGATCCGATTCGTTCCAGCTTTTGGGCGCCCTCCTGCGCATCACCAGGTCGTCTGCGGAAGAGAAACCACATCAGAAGGGCTCCCACAGGCGCCTCCGTCCCGGGTGAGGGGAACCGCCGTGGGAAAAGCCACTCCAGCCCCGGGGCGACTCCTGGCCAGACGTTGCCTGAACAGCTTCCTGGAGGAAGAGGTGGCCTCCTCCACTCTGCCACCTCTGCTCGCCCCCTTTTCTCCGGCACCTTCCAGGCGTTGCAGGACTGCAACTCCCGGCACCAAGAAGCCCCCGCTGCTTAGAAGGGGGGGGTGCACCCAGTCCAGCTAGAGATCCCCAGGTGGGAAGGGCCATTTTGCACAAGCTCTCGACTTAAATTCTGCTGCGGCTATTTAAAGGCTTTTATCTTTTGAAACGCCCACATTAAAGACAGGAATGTGGGTGTGGTGTGGGGGCAGTTAAAACGATGCTAAGAGAGAGAGGCGTATTTGCTACTAAAACCCAGGAAGGTTCTGAACTCCACAAGGGAAATTCTGCAGGTTTTCACCTCATTTGGACCTCTCCTCCTCCTCCTCCAGTTTCCCCGGCTATTCCGGCTATTCCGTTCCTCCTTCGGCCACACAAAGAGGGGGACACAAAAGGAACCCTGGCTCCCCCCTCCCCCACCAGGAGCCTGGCTGAGCCAAGCTGGTTCCCAGCATCCATCCGTCCAGTCCTGCCCAAACACGCAGCCTCCTCGGAGCTGGGAACCGGATATTTGCTTCTTCGGAGAGAGGGCACATTCCAGGCCCCGCTTCCAGCTGCTCTCTGCGCCCTGAACGCAGCCCAGAATTAGGCTCTGCAGCTGCAGGGGAGCCAAACACCCAGGAAGGACCAAACGGGTCGGGCCCGCACTCACCCTGTGCCCAGAAGGAGCCTGGCGCCGAAGGATACAGGCTGTGGTTCTCGTAGGGAGGCGGGAGAGGGGGGCGCGGAGAGGGTCCTCGCTCTGGGAAGAAGGCCTGCGGCAGGGCGCTTTCTCCAGGCAGCCGCGGAGAGCCGGCCCGGCCCCCCCACCCGCTGGTGGCAGCAAAAGGCCGGTAGTCAAACTGGCGGTCAGGAAGGCCGGCAGGCCGGAGGGAGCGAGGGGACCCACCGTGGGCCACGGGGCCAGACAGGCCCTCGTAAGGGATGGCCATGACTTTGGGCCTGGAGGGTCCTGGGGGGCTCCAGTCCATATCCGACTGCAGGAAGAAGGAGGGCCGTGGGGAGGAGGGGCGCCCCAGGGTGGGCTTGGGGGCCAGAAGCTGGCTGGGCGAGGAGCTGTAGGGGGACAAGCTGGGGGGGCCACTGGGCTCTGCGAGATCCCAGGTGGGGCTCTTCCGCAGCGGCAGCTGGTGCAGGGGAGAGGCAGCCCGGGCGTCCATCCTCAGCAGGTCCGGGGCGGAGATGGAGCTGTACCGGTCGGCCACCTGCCAAG
>NW_020769478.1:167538-231147 GCF_900518735.1 Pseudonaja textilis | reverse complement strand
CCCCCCAACTTGCTTGGCACAGAGGACCCAGGTGCCCGGGGAGGCCGAGTGGCAAAGCTGCAGTTTCCCCTGAACAACACCCCCAGTTCGCCCCCCAGCAGTGCCCAGTTAACCTGGAACCGCTTGCAGAGCCCGGCAGGCCCTGCCCCGCCCCACACAACCACAGGGGGGCCCTGGCCTCTCCTCCTCTGCCTCACCAGGGATGGCACGACGGGCGGCCCGGGGTGGTCTGTCCAGAGCGACTCCAGCTGCTTGGAGAGCTCGTCCACTTTGGCCGCGGCCGTGTCCAGCTCCAGCTGCTTGAGGTCCATGTGCTTGCAGGCCAAGGCTGTGGGGAAGAAGGGCCGGTGAGGAGGGGCCGGCCTCCCCCCCCCCCACCCCGAGACCTTTAGGGAGAACTGCTGAGCATGGTGGACCTCAACACCCATTTTCCCTGGCCAGTATAAGATGATGGGTATCAAAGTCCAAGGCAAGAGGCGGGGGATGGAGGAGGTTAGCCAAAGGCCCCCCCTTTAGCAAGATGCTCCAACCAAGGGGGTCCTTTTCCACCTGCTTTCTGGACCTAAAAAGGATTCCTCTGGCCCAGGGTGCCCAACCTTGGCCTCATTCTTGAGGACTTGTGGACTCCAACTCCCAGAATCCCCCAGCTAGCAGAATGGCAGGAGCCAAGGGAATGAGATGGCTGGTGACTGTGGAGGTGGAACTCTTCACCTCGGTTTGCCTCTTTGTGACAGCAGACCTCAAGAAGGGGCATCTCCTTGACCCCTGAAAGAAGATGGACAGCGGCCAGCCAGTGGCCTGGTGCTACAGCTGGACCCTTCCGAGGTCCTGGCTCCTAACAGGATTTGCCCTTTAAGGAAGCAAGCTAGTCAGGGGTAAATACCCTGCATGTCTGCCTATATTTTTGCTATGCTGTATCTGCATTTAAATTCCTGGAGATCGGGACATGAGCCAGTTGGCTACTTCCTGGGCCCACCATGTCCACCTGCCCTCTGCCAACTCCAGCTTTATAGGTAAACCTGTAGAAGAGGCAGGCACCATCCATGGGAATCTACACAGCTCGGGATAAGGGTTTCCAGCCAAGAAGCTGGAAGCACAGTCCCCCTCATCCCAGTAGGCAGAGCCAAACAACAGGGATCTCTGCAAATCCAGTTTTGTTCACCACATTACAAAAACGGTTTTGAGACTCTAGAAAAAGTGTAGAGAAGAGCAACCGGGATGATGAGGGGACCGGAGACTAAAACCTATCAAGAACGGTTGCAGGAACTGGGCCTGGCTAGTCTGGGGAGGAGAAGGACCAGGGGAGACAGGAGAGCAGCCTTCCAATATTTGAGGGGCTGCCACAGAGAGGAGGAGGGGAAGTCAAGCTATTCTCCAAGGCCAGACAAGGAATAATGGATGGAAACTGAACAAGGAGAGATTCAACCTGGAAACAAGGAGAAACTTTCTGACGGTGAGAACAACCAACCCATGGAACAGAAGTTGCCATCGGAAGTTGTGGGAGCACCATCACTTGAGACCTTCAAGAAGAGACTGGACTGCCCCCTGTCAGAAATGGTGTAGGGTCTCCCACTTGGGCGGGGGGGGGTTGAACTAGATGACCTCCAGGGTCCCTTCCAACTCTGATTATCTGTTATCTATTATAACCAAGCAATGGATCAGGGTCCCTCTGGAAGGGGGCAGGAGGAGCCCTGTGGGGATGAGGCCATCAGCCCCGGAGACGTTCAGAGCAACTGGGGCCATTTAACCAACAATTGTAACGGTCGCCCACATATCTGCATGTACACAATACAGGCTGTTTGCGTCCCCCTTTCTCACTGCAGTTGCAAACTGTTGCTCGAGCCTGCTGGAAAAACTTCTCTTTTGCACAGCAGTCCACCGATGGCAACACCCATTGGCAGGGATCCTTTCCTCCCAGTTCTGCCTGCTGTGACGAAGGCGTGATCTGAGCCAGGGCACTAATATCGGCTCCTGCCTCCCTTCCCCTCCGAGGCATTTTCTTCCCCTTCGCTGGAATTCCCAAGGATCCCAAGGCCGAGGAGCTGCTCCTGGCACCCGCAAAGCCTGTTGCGCATCAGCAGGGCTTCGGCTGAGGATTTCAATGCTCCAGGCCAGCGAGAGGCGGCTAGACAATCCCAGAGGTGCTTCTCCCAAAGGCAACTGGACTTTCTTGGTTTTTTAACCGAGGAAGAGAGTCGGAAGGGGCCTTGGAGGTCTTCTAGCCCAACCTTTCTCCCAGGCAGGAAACCCTGTACAGTTTCTGACAAATGGCTGCCTGTGATGGAGCCCCCACAACTCCTGGCGAAGTTCCACTGGTTGACTCTTCTCCTCCTCAATTCCGGGTTGCTTCCCTTCTTGTCCAGTTTCCATCAGTTGCCCTCGGAGGCTTTGGAGAATAGCTTGACCCCACACCCCACACACCCCTTTTCTTTGGGGCAGCCCCTCCAATACTGGAATGCTGCTATCCTGTCACTTCTGACCCTTTTCTGCATCAGACTAGCCAGGCCCAGTTGCTGCCACCACCGTCCTTCACAGGCTTCAGCCTCCAGTCCCCCAATCGTCTTCCTTGCTCTTCTCTGCACTCTTTCCAGAGTCTCAACATTGGTTTTATATTATGGCGACCAAAACTGGATGCGGAATTCCAAGTGCGGCCTTCCCGAGGGAAGAACTGAAGAAGCTGAGAAGCAAAACGTTCTCAAGGAAAACGAAACAAGGAAGTCCAGCTGCCTTTTGGCAAAGCACCTCTGGGCTGAGAATCCCCCTCTGCGGCATCTCTTTGGGGAAGAAAGCCCGCTTCAGGTGCAGGTCTCCCTCTGCCCAGAGGCGACCCCTCAAGTGAGGGGCTCAGGGTGCCCCTCTTTTACCGGCTGATCAATGTTATCCGAGTCCATTGGTCCGGAGAGGAGCACTCAGCCGCCACTTAGACGCGGCTGCTTTGGCTGAGCCGGCTGAACAGCAAACGAAGGCGAGGCGCTCCTTCCCCTCTTCCGACCGATTGTGCTTGGCCCTCGTTCCGCAGCCCCCTCCCCAGTCAGAGAGGAACGCAAAGGCCTTTGGGTCCAGCCACGGCATTCTGACCACTGAATGACCTGGTGGCGCAGTGGTGAGAGTGCGGCATTGCAGGCTGACCCTGCTCACTGCCAGGAGTTCGATCCTGACCGGCTCAAGGCTGACTCAGTCTTCTGTCCTTCCGAGGTTGTGAAATGAGGACCCAGATTGTTGGGGGCAAGAGGCTGACTCTCTGTTATGTTTGGAGAGGGCTGGGCAGCACTGGGCAGCGGTACACCAGCCTAAAGGGCTACTGCTCTTCAGGGCCCCGTGCCCTTAGTGGCCATCTCAGGCATAAACACCCAGCCTTCCGGGGGGGGGGGCTGGAAGGAAGCAGATGTGCGCCCTTCTGCAGCTGCAGCCCCGCCATCTTGGTGAGGGGGCCGAGGGACGCCTGCTCTAGGATACAGGGATCAGTGGGCCTCAACCTAGCCGGCTGGGGAATTCTGGGAGTCGAAGTCCACCCATCTCCAAGTCACAAGGTTGGCACGGGCTGATTATGGACCTGCTGCTGTCAAGACTGGGTCTCCACGTGGAGATCGAACGCGGCTTTCCTGGAGGGAGGGGGGCCCAAGCCAAGCTGCCCCATTGGCCCCTTCCAAGGCTCTCCCCCTCTCAGCCCGTGCCGGTTCCTCCTCCTGCCTCCCCAGCGTGCCCCCCACCCCCCGACTCACATTGGAAGGTGAGGTCCAGGAGTTCCTGGGCGCTGGCGAGGTCTTGGCTGGCCATGGCGAGAGACGTGGGCTTCCACACCTAGCAGCTGGCAGCGCTCTGAGGGCACCTGGCAAGAGGAAGCGCCTCCGTCAATGGCATCCAGCCAGTCTCCTTGCCGCCCTGCCCCAGGGTGGCACCTCCATGCCTACTCCTGGCACCCGTGCCCTGCCCAGGACAGCTCTGCAGCTGCCAAGCCATCGGCCTTGCCCGGCTCTTGCTTGCAAGCTGGCACTGGCGTAGCTTTTCCAGGGAGGGGCTAAGAGCTCTTGATCCAGGCTCATGGGCAAGGCTGGCGGGAGCTGGAAGGGCTGCGCCATCACAACACGCCTAGCCGAGTGCCAGAGGGTGGGTGGGGCCAAAAGTGGAGAGGGCGGAGAAGCCCCAGGATCCCCCCCCGCCCCCCCAGGGTGGCTTCTTCCTGGGCCGGGTGCCAGGCTAGCTGGGAAGAAAACAGCTCCCCAAAACAAGCCTGGTTCTGGCTCCCAGGATCATTCTGGGGCCTGGATTCAGGCTTGCACGGGGTTCCTAGTCCTCATGAAGGGTCCAAAGCCATGACAAGCAAAGAGGCAGGAGATCTGGTGAGCTCCCTTGTCTGGTCAAAGCAGCCTTTGAGAGCCCGCTTGGAAAGAAATGGCACCAGGAATCCAATTAAGGAAGGAGAAACATGCGCCTGACGTCCCACGAAAGCCCCTTCCCCCATCAAGGGAGCCCAGCAGAGCCCGTTTCGTCGCCCACTGCCCTCTACGCCTGCTTGACTTCCCGTGGGGTGTGTGTGTGTGTGTGTGTGTGTGTGTGTGTGTGTGTGTACTGATCCTCACCCCAGCCCTGAGCCTGCAAGGACACCCTGCCCCTCCTGGATGCCTCTGCCTTCCCAAGATGGGGTGACGGTTGCAATGGAATTGCAAGCTTCCCACGCCTCTTTCTCAAGTCCAGTTTCTTTCCAACTCAGCAGGGAAAGAGAGAAGCGGGACTGCATCCTCCCGAGGGGCTTGGGTCCCCTTGCCCCCCCCAAGACCCCTGTACGCATCTGTAGGCAGAGCTGCTTTTCAGGAAGCGCCCGGATGGAGGAAGCCGCTTCCTTCTAACGCCTAATCCTCTGGGCTGGGCTGCCAAGAAACCATTTTAAGGTGCCCTGGAAGCACCGGGCTCCCTTGAGTTGCCTGAGCTGGGAAACATTGATTAGGCATCAGATGGGAGGCCGCGCAGGACCCCAACTCTCCCAGCAAGACTGGGAAGCGAAACCAGACGCGGGGAAGCCAACAACGCCCACGTGGCCAATCAGGAAATTCCCGGAGGGATTGCAAGTCAACGGGCATCAAGTTGACTCCCCAGTGACTTCACCCCATGGAATTCTTGCAACAGGTCGATTTCACAAGCCAAATGACCAGGTAAGGGCACTGAAGGCCAGGTCACCCACTGGCCAAGCTGCCAATTACCTCCTTGGGAACGAGAGCAAAGACTAAAAATATTTGCCCCGATTTGCATGCAGGATGCAATCCGCCCTCACAAGGCACAGAGGGTGGTGTGCTGTCACCCTGCCAACCCAGCCCTGCCAGCCTCAACCCAGCCCTGCGGGGCAGGCGCCAACCCTTTGCCCTTGCCAGAAATACACTCTCGAAAGGGTCCGGATCCCCAGCGGGGATGCAGCGCACGAGGCTGAGGGGCAGGCGGGGGCCCCTGCGCTCCCTCCTCCACCGCAGCTCCCCAAGGGGTCCACCTTGGCAGGCCTGGAGGGGTCTTTCCTCCGGGTCCCAAGCCTGGGATCCCCAAGCGGGCAGGCGAAAGCTTTCTGCTCTTGCTCAGAGGCTCTCCTCTCTCTCTTTGGAGGGGGGCTGCTGCTGCTGAGACAGAGGGAGCCCCAAAGTTCAGAGTTCAGATCACATAAGGTGCCCTATCCAACTGCAGGCCAGGCCGGGATTCTTTCCCACGTTTTACTCTCAACAACCGAACACAAAGCGAGGAATTTCTAAGCCAGGAGTGTCCACCCTTGGCAACTTTTAAGACTTATGGACTCGCAGAATTCCCTAGCCAGCTTTCATGGCTGGGGAATTCTGGGACTTGGAAGTCCAGAGTTGGACAGCCCTTCTCAAAGCTTTTAATCAAGGGCTGCAATGTAAAACAACACACACACACACACACACACACACACACACACACCCCAAAATGCATTTTAAACAGCCAGTGGCTTAGCAGGCATTCTTCCAGGCCCGGGGAGCAGAAGGCGGCCAAGGAAAGGCAAAGATAAATCCGAGTCCAAAGGAGGAATGGGACCCAGAAGGGACCCCCCATTCTCTGGAGGGCGGACGCTCCCGGGCTTGCAAAGACCCAGGCCGGATGCTTGAGCTGGTCCAGGCAGGAAACCAAAACCCTGACGGCTAGCGCTGCTTTTATGGTAAGAATCTTGCAGGTCCGGAGTGATTGCCCTGGAGGCCGGAACCCACAGGAAGAGTCAACAAGAAGGAATCTCTGAGCATGAGCAGAGTTCACCCGGTTTGCGGAACCGACCAGAAGCGCCTTTCTCAGCCTCTGCAGCCCCTTCCAGCCGAGCGGTTAGGGCACCAGGCTAGAAAGTGGGAGGCCATGAGTTCGAGTCCTGCCTTAGCCATGAAAGCCAGACAGGTGACTTTGGGCCAGTTCCTTCCTCTCAGCCTAGCCCACCTTGTAGGGTTGTTGTTGTGGGGAAAATAGGAGGAGGAAGGTGTCCTGGCTGTGTTTGCTGCCTTTTAAAAAATCACGAAGGAAGGATACAGATTAAAAACAAATATCTCCGCCTTCAGTGCAAGCCCTCCGGAGTCCTGCCAGAGTCCTGCAGCAGGCTGGGACCTCGGCCTCTCAGAGGGGACCCCGCCCCGTCCTCAGCCACCTGGGCTGATGGGAGGAGTGGCCCGAGGTCGGGGAGGGCCAGTCTGCCCACTTCTGCCTGGTCTTCCTCACAAGGCGGCCCAGAAGGCTGCGAGCAGGAAAATCCACGCAGGTTAATGGGCAGCCCAGAATTTCTGCTGCTAAGCAAGACGGTTGTGAGATGAGTTTGGCCCCACTTTATAACCCTTCCCACCCCCGTTGGTAAGTGAATAACTGCCATTGTTAAGTTAGTCACACGGTCGTTAAGTGAATCCGGCTTCCCCATTGGCTTGTCAAAGGTCGCAAAAGGGGGATCACCCCGGGACACGGCAACCACCATAAGGACATGCCAGTTGCCAAGCAATCTTGAATGATCTTGAAGTTGCTCTGGCCAAAATGAATCGGCCTGGAAGAAGCTAAAACGAGTCCCTTTTAATCCCAACTTCTCAGACTGAGCAAGGGGGAAAAATGAGGTTTTTCTCCCACGTCGTAGGTTGTCTCTGCATGTTCACCTGTAGGATGGGATGGTTGCAGGGCCCATCCCAGTTTTTTCCCAACCAGGCCCAGCACAACTGGTTAGACCAGTGTTTCTCAACCTCAGTCACTTTAAGACAGGTGGACTTCAACTCCCAGAATTCCCCAGCCTCCTGGCTGAGGAATTCTGGGAGTTGAAGTCCCCCCCCCCTTTTCATGTGGCTGAGGTTGAGTTAGATCAATACCCTCCCCCCCCAGCCCAAACAGCTCCACTTGTGTGGAAAGGAAACGGCAGCTCATCTGGACGGCAACAACTTGACAAAACAGCAGAACAGCCCAGATCTCCGACCCCGTTGATTCTGAGTGGGAAGCAGCGTGTAATGTTGCGACAGCAATTTCTCATATTTTGCAGGGGTGGGGGGAACAGCATTTAGCTACCCAACCACACTTTTCCCTAATCCATTATTGACTTTACGTGATAATACAATATCTTCCCTTTTTTTTCTTCTTCTTGCAGATCAAGAAATAACACAAGATCAGTTCAGGGTACCCAGCTTTTGTGAGCGATCATACAGAGTTTTTTCACTTAAATCCATTTTAAAAATGCTAAATGGATCTTTGTCCCAATTTCCGAAGTCCATCTTCAAGTCTCAGATGGAGACTATTTCTTTTTAAAGGGGCAAAGAATCCATCAGGGCTGGCCCCGCTGCTCAGGATTGGAAGCAGAAAAGTCCTCTTTTCTGTTTCAAATCTGCCAGCATTAACCACCCACGTCAGCCACTGATGCCACGTTTATTACAAAGCAGGAGGTAAAAAGCAATGAATAAATAGCCACATCCCTGCACTTGGTGCTGGTTTTCTCCACGTGAAAATTGCATGGGAAGAGAGCAAAACCCATCACGGGACCGGTTTTATCCAAAAGATTCATAGGTTTCATTTCATTCTACCTGGGCAGCTCTTTGGCTCAACGGCTGGCACAGAAGATTGCTGCAGGAGCCCAACAGTGCCAGGAGCAATGGCCTGGGATCCTGGGATCTGCCGTTCAGGAATGTTCAGGACCTACAGGTAACATACACCTGATCTTAGCAGGTTCCGGCTGAAAGAGCAAAAGAGACCCCTGGAGCCTGAGAGATTTGGGGCGACCAGAAACGGACTGGCACATGGCATCAGCGGGGCACTCCAGACCCTGGGTCAGGGCCTTTTCCCCAACAGCTGTCTGACCGCCCCAGAGGCCAGCTAGCAGTTTGCCCAGCATGTGCCCGGAATGCCGATTGTCTCAGCCAGCGGCCACCAACGCAGGAAGCAGCCAGGCCCCACCCCAGAGACTTCCCACCCAGGGACAGGCAGGCAGCCAGCCATGCAAAGAGCCTGGAATAGCTGGAGGCTGATGTGTTGAGGGTTCGCCTGGAAAGGTCACCTGATAAAGCAGGGCTGGTTTAGCAGAGCTGCATTCTCACTTGTCTGGCTCACACTCTCCCCCCCCCCCCCAGAGAAGATCTGGGGCGTCCACACCCCAGAGGCTCCTAGAGAGCCGGAAAGGCTGGGCCAGCTGTGGAGGGGCCAGCAGCCCCGGCCAGGAGAGCAGTGGAACCTCCCTGAACGGGAGCAGCCAGCAGGGAAGACCTGCTGGAATCAGGGGCCCCTCGGGAGCCGAGGTGGAGGAGGCAGCTGCCCCAGCCCAGGTCCTGCCAGGAGGGAGATGCGCGGGGGGGGGGGGGAGGCCTGGCGCCCACCTGGAAGGGACGGGGGACCAGCGCCAGCCAGGCCCAGGTGAGCCCGAGGCGCAGAGAGGCTCGCAGGGGGCCAAAGGGCCGCCCGGGCAGCCTCCCTCTCGGCTCTGCCTCCCAGGCGGCCTCCAACTCCCACAACCCTCAGCCGGGGAGGGGCTGGCGCTGCCCTGGGCGCTTTCCCACAGGCCGAGTCCTCGGAAAGGCGGCGAGGCCACGACCCCCCCCCCCCCCACTACCAAGCAGACCCCCGGAGACGGAGCTGCCCGGAGGCTTCGGCCGGGCTTCCCTCGCAGTTTCTGGCCGCGGCGCCGGAAAGAGAGCGCGGGGCCAGCCGGCCGAGGGGGCGGCCGCCGCCGCCGCCGCCTCCTCCCTCAAGCGGGGCTTCCCCCGGAGGAAGCGCTCGGCGGCGGCGGCTGCGATCGCCTCGGGCAGCCCGAGCAGCGCGGCGCTACTTTCTCTGCCGGAGTCCGGCCGCGCCTCCTCCTGCTCCCCGCCGCCGCCCCCTCGCCCCCCGCGGGCTCCTCGGCCGGACAGCGAAGCCCCGGCGAAGCCCCCCGCGGGCCCAGGAGCCCCCCCGCCTGCCGCCGCCCCTCGCCCCGCCCGGCACCCACCTGCGGCGGGAGGTGAGCTCCGCCCGCGCTTGCCGGGACCCTCCGCCGCTCCTCTTCCTCCCGCGGGGCGCTCGGGCTCCGCTCGACTCGCCGCCGCCGCGCTCTGCCCTCCGCCCGCCGGAGAGGCCCCGCCCCGCCCGCAGGTAGGCGCGCTGCACCCTGGGAGCTGCAGTCCGCGCCGCCTGGCCAGGTGAGCGGGCGGCGCTCGGCTGCCTCTGCCGCTCGGGCTGCTGCGGGGGGGCTCGGCCGCCCCTCCGGCGCTCGGAAGCCGCCCCGCGGGCACCGTCTCGGCTTTTGCCCGGGCGAACGGTCGGCCGGGGTCCGCCGCGGCCTCGGAGCCGACACGATGCGGAGGCCGGCTGGGGATGGGGCGCGGGGAGAAAGGGGGCGCGCCCCTGGAGCCGCCCCGGCGCCGCGCTCCCACTCCCGGCGGCCTCCGCGCTCCCCGCGTGACGCACGTCTCTGGAATGGCCCCCGCCTCGCCCCCCCCCGGTCTCGCCCTGCCCCAGAGCGGAGGGGGCCTCTGAGCCGGTGCAGAGTGCGCTGACTGAGCGGCTCCTCCCCACTCCCGGTGTCCCCCCCCGCCGCCCCGCCGGCGCAGAAGGCCGGGCTGCCTCTGTACGTGGGGCAGGGCCTGGAGGCGCCACGCGGGGGCAGCACTCGAGGATCCGCCGGGGGCAAACGGAGTTTCAGCCTCACGGGCTCCGCCCAATCGGCGCCTTGATGGCTGGGTTGCCAAGGAAACGGAGCAAGGCCCGGGGCTTCGGCCTCTCTGGCTGTAGGGGCCCCCCTGGGCTGGGCTGGCTGGAGGTGGGAGCGGCCTGCTCTGTCCGGAGGGCGACAGCCCCGACTGCCCGCAGCCTCCGGAAGCCTCAGAGAGTCCTCGACTTACAGCGGTTCATTTAGAGGCCGTTACGACCGTTCTTTGAAGCATCCCCATGATCACGTGATCGAACTTCAGAGGCTTGGCAGCCGGCTCACACTTAGGATCGTGGCTGCGGTCCCCTTTGGCCACTTTCTGGAAGTCAGACTCACTTAACGACCAGTTTTCTAACTTATCAACTGCACTGATTCACTTAACTGCAGCAAGGAAGATCATAAGATGGGACAAAATTCACTTAAGTGTCTCACTTAACAGAAATGCTGGGCTCCATTGCGGTCATAAGTTGAGGACTACCAGCACAATGTTCAAGGGGGGGGGGGGCGCTGGCTGGCTGGCTTTCAAGGACAGGCAGGGCTTCCAGAGCCTGCGGGTCTCCTCAGAGGGAGGCCCAGGGCGGCCACTCGCACGGTTGCTCCTCTTCCGGGAACGAGCTGCCCCTTTTCCAGGCTGCCGAGCGCACCGTCCCTCCCATGGCTGCCAGGAGGGCAGACCCTGGGCGGGGGGGGGGGGGGGGCTGCCCTCCACGCCTGCCAATTCTGGGACAAAGAATTCTCACCCAGGCGGGGGGTCCCGGCGGGTGGAGTTTGGCCTCCCCAAGGGCCCTCAGTGAAACTGAGCTGAGGTTTTGCCGTCACAGCCCCAAGCCGGGATCGCGAACTACCTCCTAAGAACTCAAACTCAGGTCTGGGTTCAAGTCTTGCAGGACACTGAGGTTGCTTCGAAACTAGCAGTCCTTACAGAACAGCGCCACCTATCGTACACCGAAAGCAAAGCAAGGAAGCCGCATGCAGTTTATACGTTTTTATTCCAAGGCTCTTTAACAATCCTGCAGATCCAGGGCTAAAAGGCACAATTCCACATTCTTTAAAAGAAACTGGACGTTTTCCCCTCATGAGGGGCTGGGAGAGATCAAAGTCTAATTTTAAAAATTGAGCATTACCAGGACAATTGTATTGAAAGCCATTCTAGCTGACGGAGAATGGCAAAGGCTGGTCAAGCTTGGCTTTCAGAGGTAAGAAAAATAAATTCAAGCTCTGTTGCTGGGTTTTTGGAAAAGGGAGCCTCACGGGGTGGTCTTCAGTTCTGGCCTTGCTTGCTGGGAGTGATGTGCTTTGTAGTTCAGCAAACGTGGGGGAGACACATGGACACGCAGCAACTTCTCCAGAGGTTGGTGATGCTCCCCCTTCCCCCCCCCCCAGGGCCCCCCCCGCCGGCCCCTGCAGACCAGGGCCCCCCCCCCCCCCTCCATGGAGTGGGCAGCCTGGAAGGGCTGCTGGAGTCAGAGGCTGCTCAGACAAAGGGAAGCCTGGCTCTCGGCTGCCCTTTTCCTTGGCTCCTCCTGCAAGGGGGCGGGGGGGGGGGGAGAGGAATTCAGCTCAAACAGCCGTCTTGGGGAAGCAGTTCTGAGACAGCTCCCGCCCCCCTGCCCCACCCTCCGCGCCTGGCCCGGGCCAACCTGAGCCAGGGGTTGGGACTAGAAGACCTCCAAGGTCCCTTACAACTCCATTAACCCCCAGCCCCACCCCGGGTACCTCTTGCACTTCCCGCTCTTTGCCTTGTTTACGTTCTGAGGCCTGGAAAAAAGGAGAGTGGTTCTGCATGGCCAGCAGCAGGCACCGAACCCGACCCAGGTCTGGGGTCTCCAGGTGGAGGAGGAAGAAAAGGAGGCACCCCCCACAACCTGCACAGGCCTGGGCCCTCCCACACCCTCCCGCTGCTCCGAGGCCTCTGCAGCAGCCTCCCTTGCGCAGGGTGGGAAAAGATGGGAGAAGCAAGCAAGCAGGGGAGGGCGGGGGGTGAGGACTGTGAGCCACGAACTGCTTGTCCTCTTCCACCTCCAGCAATTCTCCCCACCCGTCCCCTGACTAGCCATCCGGGGGGTGGGGCTGTCGTTTGGCCCCTCCCTCACCTGCATTCACACGTCACATGCTCCGTGAAGTCCTCCTTTTCCAGCTGCGAGGTCTGTGTGCTGGAGCTCACCAGCATGATCTACCCGAGGAGAGGAGCAGCTGTTAGGTGCGCTCCAGCAGCAGACCCAGGCCGGGCTCTGCTCCTCCCGGCCCCCAAGAGCATCCTGACCCCCCCTCCCCCAGAGGCAGGATTGGCCCCTCACCTGCAGACTGACGGTGCGCTTCTGCCCAGCGGAACACTGCACGGCCTCGTCACTGCAGCAGCCGGCGCATCGCTGCAGAGCCACACAGGAGGGCTTGAAGAAGTGGCCTGAGCCCTGTGGGGGCTCCTTGTGGACGTTGACCAGCACCTCCCTGGGCTGGCAGGTGCCTCTGGGGAAGGGAGAAAGAGGGTCAGGTGCGCCCTGGCCTTCGGGGCCCCTCCTTGCCTCTTGCCTTGACCCCAAAGGGCAACCGCCTTCCTTCCCCGGGTTGGGAAAAAGCCAGGAGGGGGCCAGGTAGACCCTCCTCCCACTGGGCCACATCTCCCCTCCAACCCCCACCCCATGAGAAAAACGCTGCTGCGTGGTGCAACCGGGGCCAGGAGGACTCCGCCCTGCCCAGGGAGCCCTTTACCACATGCTCCGAACATGCAGGTGGCAGAGCAGCATTTCTGCCAGAGATCTCGCCCAGAGACTCTGGCAGAGGGGTGGGGGCAGAGCTGGGGGTCCCTTGCCTGCCCCCTGCTCTTTTCGAGGGCAGGAATGATGCTCTGGGTACCCCCCGCCCCTCATTTACCAGATGAGATCTTAGAAGGGGAACGGGATACTTGCCCTCCTTCCTGCCCTGACAACCAGCCCTGCCGGGGAAGAAAGGCCCAGTTAGCAAAGGGCCCGGCCCAGGTGCATCACAGATGGGGAGGAAAACGAGAGACCCAGGAAGTGCCAAAGGGAAGGACGCGTCCAAGCCGCCCTTAGAGTCCTCCGTCTGCGTGGCGGGGTCAGTGTTCTTCAAACTTAGGCACTTCAATGCAGACTTTCTCAGAATTCCCCAGTCAGCACGGACTGGAAGTCCACATGTTCCAAAGTGGCCGAGTTTGAAAACTGTTGGCGTAGAACGGTTTAAACCTGGGCCCATTGCCTTCTCCTTGGTGGTCACAATGCAACCGCTAACTTTTGAAACCTCCATACCACCAGTGACCACTAGAGGGAGATGCAGCCAGGCACCTGGGTCCCCTGCTGGGGCAAGTGGCTTTTCGCGCCAGGGGCTGCTCTGTGCATCCTCCTGCCAATCAAGCCAGGTGGCAACAACATAGGTGAGTGGAGAGGCTGCCGCCACTGCCCGCATGGTCCACCCCAGTAGGCCTGGCCGTTCACAGGGAGCTGTGCCATCAGAAGAGGAACTTGGGATCTAGACCACTAAGGACCGGGCATCGTGCCTTGGGAAAGCTCCAGTGGCTGAGGGTCAGCCCTCAGAAGACCCAGACCCATCCTGAGCACCCCTCTGCCCCGAGGTCAGAGCTGCCACCCCTTTGCAGCCTGCAAGGCGAGATGTCCAGGCACCCGGGAAGAATGGATGGAAACTGACCAAGGAGAGATTCAACCTGGAAATAAGGAGAAACTTTCCGACAGTGAGAACCATCAACCCGTGGAACAGAAGTCGTGGGAGCTTCATCCCTGGAAGCTTTCAAGAAGAGACTGGACTCCCATCGGTCAGGAATGGTGTAGGGTCTCCTGCTTGGGCAGGGCTGGGTGGGGTTGGACTTGATGATCTGCAAGGTCCCTTCCAACTCAGATTATCTGTTACCTAAAGCCTTTTCCATGCCCCTGGCAGATTGACCTCCATCTGTGTCAGGAGTGCTTGGTTCTGCCCTGCCTGCGGTGCCCTTGTCCTCCTTGCCCACCTCCCGCTTCCAGCACCAGGGGCCCGATTCTCTGCCCCTCCCTTCACGGGGAACAGCAGCAGCAGCAGCACCCGGGACAACTTCTGAAGGAAAGCTCCTGGCTGAAGCCAGCAGAGCCGCCTCTCCTCCCAGGGAGCCAAGCCGCCCAGCTGTGAAGGGCAGAAGAAATTCCCGTCTCCTGAAACTGTGTAGGACTCTTATCCAGAGCAGAGGGTTGCACATTCTGCGGCTGTGGTTGTTTTCCTTGTTTGGAAGAAAACTGCCTGGGAGGAGTGGGTCCCAGGCAAGACCCCCCCTCACCAGGGAACCCCCCAGTTTCTCACCTGGATGCAGACGAGGATGGCAAGTGCCAGCAGGTACCCAGCCATGGCCTGTCTCCTCCTGGCTTCCCAGCTGCTCAGAGAAGGGCTGGGGGTGAGATCGGAGCTGGACAAACGTCAGGTGGGGAGTTCAGCTTTAATGGGGCAAGGGAGAGGCAGGAGCGGGCAGACAGCAGCAGGCCCAGAATGGGCAAAGCTGAGAAGCTGCCCTCTCCGTCCCCCTTGGACCTGCTTTCGGAGCATGGAAAGCAAAGAGCATCTAGGGAAGGGACGGAGAGGGGCCAGCCCAAAGGGGGCAGAGAGGAGAAGCAATGGGGCACAGCCGATTGGAAAGAAACACCCCCAGCCAGCCCCCAAAGTGGGTGTGGGGGGGGAGACAGCCAAGCCCCTGCACCCCAGGCTCCTGCCCGGGCCAGTAGGGGAAGGGCAGGAGTCCTCGTGGCACGAGGGTGGCAGTGGGGTGGCACCCATCTCCCGTTTGGTCCTGCGTGGCAAGGCCCCATTATGCTTAACCGGGATTCCCTGCATTTTTATGGCTGCACATGAAACCTTGACTGTGAACACAGGATGGGGAGCATGAGGTGCCCCCCCCCCACACACACATCCCCCCACCACTATGGAAGGGGCCCCCAGGTGGACAGCTCCTCTCTCCTCCCCCCCCCCCCCAAAAAACCCCGGGGGGGGGGGGGGGGGGGGCAGTCGGCCTTCTGCCTTTTGGTGGGGGACCCACTGACCTCAGGAGGACGAGGCAAAAAGCTACACGGACCTGCCGTTTTTGCTCCTTTCCAACTGAAAAGTTTTCTTCTAGGAAACTTTGCTGACCTCGCCTAGTATTAAGAATTTAGTCTAGGTTTTTATCCATTATAGCACTGCTGTTTTTAACCTATTGGTTTAAGAGGTACAATACAACTGTTTCCAACAAATATAGAAATACTGCATATTTCAGTAGAAACTGTGGAAACAATTGCAACAGTGGCCGAGACTTAGCCAGGACTTTAGGATCTATGTAGTTGCAGCGCAGGCTCAGCGCGCAGCCACGCCTCTCCCCCCCCCCCCCCCCCTGGGGGCAAATGCTCAGGGGCCTCGGATGGTGAGCTTTTAAGGGCCCCTCCCTGTCAGCCCTCAAGGGCAACTGGAAGGGTCCCGACAGGCCAGGCGGGGGTCTGCGGGTGTTACACGGCAGCCTCTCGGGCCCTGGGTGCACCTCGTGGGGAGCGCAACGGTGGGAAACGCGGTCGCCTCGGGCGGGACTCAGAGCAGGCGGACGACGGAGCTGCAGGTTGCTTTGAGCCACGAAGGGGGCGGAGACCCTTCCCCTCCTCCTCCCCCTCCCGGCTCCCCCGCGGAAAAGCTGCCTTCCTCGCCGCGGTGTTCGCGGGCGTCGGGAAGTTGCTACTTGCCTTCAGTCTGGACAGACTTCAGCCGCCGCTCAGCTCCCTCGGTTCAGCCGGCCGTATTTGGGAGGCTCCTGGGCCGGGAGGGGCGCCTCGGGTCCCTTTGACGCCACCTGTGGTCGTTTAACGCCACGCGGGGCTTTAAAGCAAACGCCGCGCGCGTGGGGAAGAGCGCCGCGAGGAAAGGCGCCTGTAGCCCGCTGGTTCCTTCCCTTCGCGCACCGGAGCCCACCTCACCACCGCGCCCGGTGCCCTTCCCCTCACGGAGCCCTCGGGGGAGAAGCAGCTAAGCCCGCCGGCCCACGCCAGTAAGCGACGCTGGTGGTAGCTCCCCCGTAAACCTGTGGATTCAACCGAGTGGGGCCTTCCTGGTGGCCGGGTGGGATGAGGCTGGGATGGGGGGCGGAACCAAACGACCCCAAAGGCTGCGTATCCTGCTCTTTCTCCACCAGCGGGAATCCTGCCTGGGCTTCCTGCGTCTAATCAGTGCATCTACTGCTTACGGCCACGAGTTTTGCAACGCGCTGCGCCCTTTTTGAGAGGCAGCGCTGGATGCAACGAGGGGCCCGGGCTGCGAAGGGGGGGGGGGGGGGGGGGGGGGGGGGGGGGTTCTGTGAGGAAGGGAACGCAGGGAGTCTTTTGGCCCCTTTCCACTGTTTTTCATACTTGGCAGCTTGTGTGGACTTCCACTCCCAGAATTCCCCAGCCGTCTGTCCCTCCTATAACAAGAAGAAGCGACTGGGGGAATGTCTGTTGGGGTGCCCGGTGCCCTTGGAGGAAGTCTGTGTGGTCGCTAAGCGTTGACCCTGACTCGGTGACCCATAATCCCGGGGTGGGGGGGTGGGGATGTGGACGGGAAGGCTAGCAAGGCTGCCCGGTGGTGAGCAGCCTTCTCCTCGCCGACATCTCCTTCGACCCTCACGGTAGCTTCAGGTCCCAGCCCTGGCACAGATGGTGGCTGGCAAAGGGTCCCGAGGCTTAAGTACCACCTGAAGGAGCATTAAAAAGGTCTTTTTGAAACACCCTCGCGAGTTTCCCTCGCTCTCCGGCCGCCTGACAAGGAAACGTGGCCGCCCGATGGGAAAGGGTGCAAAGCGAGGCCCGGCCCTGCCACGGCCTGCCCTCCAGGTAGACTGCCCCTACCCAAGGAGGCTCTGTGCGGCATGACGCGGCTGACGTTCCTCGCGCTGCTTTTTTTAGCTTCCCGGACCAGCTGGGCGACGGGCACCGACGCCATCAGCCCCTCCTCGGCTGAGGCCGGCTTTTACCTCACCGGTGACTCATCCGAGACCAGGAGGCGGTTCTCCGCGTCACTTGTGAATGTACCCGACGGGGCGGGGGGGGGGGGGGGGGGGGGTGCGCGCCCCCCCGCGGGGATGCGCGTGAAGCCGGTGCGCGGCGGGGCGGCGCAAGGCGGGCGGGGCGGCGGAATGCCGTCAGCCGCAGCAGCGGCGGCAGGCTCGGTCCGGCGGGCCGCGGCTTCACGGGCGAGCGCGCGCGCGAGGCGCAGGGCTATGAATAGCGCGGCTGACGCGCAGCGCGCAAGAGGGAGCCGCGCCGGCCCCCGCGCTATTTTTAGAGCCGCCGCACCAGAAATAGCATCCTCTGGAGCTGCGGCCCAGCCGGGATGACGCGGGCGCCGGCGCAGCGTCTGAATCAGAGGCCGGCGGGGCCCAGGCGGCCCGAAACGGCCTCGGCAGCCTCTGCCCCCCAAGGGGCGCGCCCCGGTCGCGGATCGAGACTATGGAGGGCGCCGCAGCTGGAGCGGAGCGTCGGGATCCTGGACCTGAAGATCCGCGTTCTTCGCCCGCCGCGATCCCGAGGAGGACTTGGCTCTTTCCCCGCCCAGCCCTCCGCAACCGCGCGGCGGGAGGGAAGACAGGCTTGCGCTCTCTGTCCGGAGGCTCCAGGTTGGGGCTGCTCGGGGTCCTTCCGGGGGGACCCGTCGCCCTCTGCGAGCCGCTCCGACGGGGCGCAGCGTCCACCTCGAATGACCGGAGGGGCTTCTCCGCCAGAGGACGCCCGAGGGCCGCGCTCCTCCGACCCAGCTGAACGTCCAAAGGGATGCGGAGGACACGGCGCCTTCCGGGAATTCGCCGCGGGCCAGTCACATAGATCGCTGCGGCCTCGTCTGCGGGACTCTCTTGCAGCTCCTCCGAGAAGGCTCCTGCGGGGGCTCTCAGCCCCTCAGCCCGGTCCCCGTTGCCTGCCTTGGCTTGGCCCCTTCGGTCCTCCAACTGCGGCCATCCCACCACCTGTGAGCTTTGCCTGCTGACCGTCCGGAAAGAACAGCCAGACGGAGTGACCGACTCTTCCTACAGCCCACAGGACTCAGCATCAGGACACTCCCCCCCCCCCCCCCCCCCCCCCGCCCCCTACGGGCGGCCTGCACAGAGAAGAGCACCCGTAGGAAGGGCAGCTTTTGAAACACACACACACACACATACATACTACACACGATATGGTGGAAACCTCTCTGCCGGCTCCCAAGCAGCCTCAGCCAGAAGCACCTTTGGGACCTGAACAGGAAGGGTTTTTTTTGGGGGGGGGGTTGATTGGGGGAAGCTCTGAGACCCAGAGAGACTGAGCCAGGTGGCCCCTTTGCAGGCAGCACCCCCACCTCAGTTTGCTGCTAGGTAATTCAATCACTGGCCTGGGTAGTCTGGATCTCCAACCAGCCCCATCGCTGCCTTTGCAGGTCTGGCTGAAGACAAAGCTGCTGGGCCCCGTTGGCGGCTTTTCTGAGCCTGCCAGCACCCCTGAGCAGCACATGCAGAGCTGCAGGTCCAGTCGTCCCTCCCAGGGCCACCCTGCAGGAAGATGAAGCTGCTCGTTGGTCCCACTGGCAGTTGCTTGCTCTTTTCCAGCCGATGTGCTTCCCTGGGGAACTCGGGCAGAAATTCAGCCAAGGGAATAGCCCTTAGAAATAGCCCTTAGACTTATATACCGCTTTATAGTGCTTTCCAGCCCTCTCTAAGCACTTTACAGAGTCAGCATATTTCCCCACAACAATCTGGGTCCTCCTTTTACCCACCTCGGAAGTCAACCTTGAGCCTGGTGAGATTTGAACAGTTGATAGTCAGCAGAAGCGGCCTGCAGCACCGCACTCTAACCATTGCACCACCAAGGCTGAATGGAAGCCGGTGCCTGGTTGGGGAGGGATGAAAGAGCCATTCACACGTGTAGCACATTGCAGGTCTCGGAAAATTCCCCCATTCCTGCAGCCAATCCAGAGACACCCTTCCATAGATGCAGCACTCCGGGGCTGTCCTAGGCTGAGGCCAGGAATTCATTCCTGGTGCCCAGGTGGGTCTCCACGGCATGTCCTTTCCTAGGTTGGAGCTTTGCAATTATAACATGCAGCAAGTCCAACACTCCAGGGAGGTTGCTCATCTCCGCTTCCTGGCCAAGGAAGCCAGCATTGTCCAAAGACACCTCCCATGGTCATGTGGCCAGCATGACTGTACACTGAGGCACATGGCTCCCATTTATCCACTCAAACTGCTGGGTGGGCAGGAGCTGGAACAAGGAATGGGGGTTCATTCCATCGCATGGCACTCAGTCTCAAACCTGGGCTGTCAACTCTCCATCTGACAAGTCTTTAACCACGGAGGCATCGCACTCCCCAGAGATGTAGGTCTGGTGTACATAAATGGCCTTGGTACCACGCAGGCACCCCAGAGGGCACAGGAGACAGAAAGGCAGAGAGAGGGGAAGCTGTAGGACAGGCATGGAAATAGGCAGGGTATGTACTAAGCTGCGTTTTGACCCTGGGCAGGAAAAGAACCAGCGGCGGGGAGAAAACAGCCGTAAGGCCCACTGAGGCAGGAAAGGCAGAACGGGGTGCTAAGTTGTGGCGAGAGTACCAGCTGTGCAACCATTTATTATTTTGATTTATTTTTTTATTTAATTAACACAATTTTTAAATTGCCCAATAGCAGCAACTGTCTGTCTGGGTGCTTTACTCTAAACGCACCAAGAGAAGAAAGGAGGCACACAGCCCTGGGCAATTGGTAGTGCGGCCCTTAAGATAATAAAAAGTATTAAAAAATAAAGGAAGCTAGTGATTTATATACACTCTATAGAATACCTTTTATCTGTGGCCCAAGATAATTCCTCTTCCCTCAGTGCTGCTTAGGCAAGCCAAAAGGTTGGTCAACCACAACCTAAAGCAATACCACAAGAATGAATGGAAAAAGACTTGGAGGGGGGGGGGGGGGGGGGGATTGGAACTTTGATGTTATGCCTGTTGATGGCAGCAAGACGACTTTATGCGCAGAAGTGGAAGGACGCCTTGATTCCCACCAGAGACGAAGGGCTGCAAAGGCTGGTGGAGTTAGCGGAGACGCCGAAACAGACAGCTTTGATTAAAGAAAAAAAAATCATAACTACTTTTGTTTCTATTGGGAAACCGCTTCTGGACTTTATGCTTGAGGTGGGAAAAAAATGAAACTCTGATTTTGGGCTATACCGATTAGATAGATCTGTTGTTATAGGAATGGCTAGTTTACACCATGCAAAAGTAAAAAAAGTGGAGGTTTGATGTTCTCTTATCCTATTGCACCCAAAGGGAGTTGGAAGCCAAGGCCTTTTCCTTCTTTTCCCCCCCTTTTCCATACATTTTTTCCTCCCTTATTTTTCCTGTTATTTCCTTTTGTATGTTTGTATTTTATATCATCAACTAATAAAACTAAATAAATAAGGCAATACCACTAGAATGCAACTTAAAAGGTTTTCCCTGGTGCCAGAATGATGCGGTTTCGGCTCTAGTGGAGCCTGTTTGGAGAGGGGATTTCAGCAGCCCCCCCCCCCCCCCTGAGACCTCCTCCCCCCCCCTTTGCTTTCTCCCTCCGCCCCCCCCCACCCCATTCTCAGCCCCTCCCAGCCCGGAGGCCCCATTTTCTCAGGAGTAAAACATCCGTCTCTTAGCAACATGTTTCAGCTTCCAATTCTGGCTGTTGTTGTTTACGGAGGCCAGAGGCCAAATGTTTCTGGACCGGGGCCAGAACCCACAGCCCGGTGGGGAAAGGCTGGGCTGCTGCTGCCAGCAGTTCCTGGCACGCGAGGCAGGCGGAGAATGTAGGAATGCGCAGCGCCTGCAGTCACCTTTCACACACACAAAACTCAGCTGCGTCCCTTCCCTGACACACTTACCCAGATAAGGAGTCCTGTTCCTGCCCTAGGCTGCACATCCCCTCCTCCCCCCACACGCACTCACAGAGGGGATGCAGCTTGCTCCCCACCCGCAATGCCATTCCTGGAGGCTGAGTGTTTTCAGAAACCCTGCGCGCATCGTTTACGTACCAGCTGTTGCAATGAGATTGTTTATAGGGGTGCAGTCATACATGTTCCAAGTGTGACACATCTGGAAGGCTTTGTGTGGTGGAGTGAGCTGAAATCAGAAGGTTGCGTGAAGAACCCATTCAATTCAGGGGCCAATTTGGGTTTCAGTTGAGAGATCCCCGCTGCCAGATCAAACTCCAAACCCTGAACCTGGGGAGGCACAATTTGAGCTGGTCTTAATTCAGCACGGCTGCCCTGAATCTGCTGGCCAGAAGGTCTGCCTCCTCAAGCTGCCAAGGTTGAGAAATGCTGTTCTGGGTTCCAGTCATCCTCAGCCATGGAAGCCCAGAGGTAGCCTTGGGCCAGAGCCACCCACCCCGCACAGATGTGAACGAAGTACCCGCCCTTGAGCTCCAGAAGGAAAAGCAAGCTAGACAGCTAACAAGGGGTTGCATATTTAGGGCATATTTTCATTTTTAAAGAAACAGTAATGGAAAGTCATTAAAACCACAGGGTGCAAACACACTATGAAATGCAATCAGGGTAGCCTTTTTGTCCTGACCCCCAAAACGGTGGGCGCTTAAGAAACACAGCCCTTGGCCAGCATGGCAGAGGACCTGGGTGAGTCCTGCTGCCCCCTCCTCCTTTTGGGTTCTGGAAAAGGGGGGGGGGGGCAGAGTTCACTGCTGAAGGTCTTCCATCAAGCGAGTATCGCCCCTCCTCCCGTTTTTCCTGGGGATTTTTGGGGCTAGGAAGATAAAGCTGCCCCTTTTCTCCCTTGGCATTAGGTTGGCATTGCCTGTTGACAGGTCCTCCTCCTCCAAAACAATCAAGCTGCAAACCAGCTTTAAAACTCTTTTTTTTTTAACCTTCAAGAAAATTACAGGTAGCCCTCCATTTATGACCACAACTGAGCCCAAGATTTATGCTGCTAAGTGAGACATTTGCTAAGTTGAGTTTTGCCCCATATTACGACCTTTCTTGCCATAGTTGTTAAGTGAATCACCGCAGTTCTTAAGTTAGTAACAAGGTGGTTCAGTGAATCTGCTTCCCTGTTGACTTGGCTTGGCAGAAGGTTGCCAAAGGGGATCAGGTGACCCCCAGGGGAAGCCGCCGTAACTATGAAGCAGGCATCCGAATTTTGAGGACTCCCATGGAGAGGCTGCAGCGGTCGCGAGAGGGAGGGAGGGAGCAATGGAAAGGGACGTCCTTGCATTCCTAAGCAGGCCAGTCATTCTCTCCTGCCTGGCTCTCTTCTGTGTCCCCTGCGGCTCCTCTCTTCCAGCTGCCGAGACTACAATTCCCAGGATGCTCAGCTGCTGCAGCCCCGATTCGGGGGGCGGAGGCGGGGGGCAAAGCAGAGGCCCCGGAGCACCCAGAGCAGCTGCCCCTTCACCCCCCCCCCCCCCCCCCCCCGCAACGGGCTGGATCAGCGCGAGGCACAACCGCCGAAGGAAACGCGCAGCGATGCGACCTCCGCCGGCAGCCGCTTCTCCTCGCCGGGCGCTGCTGGCCTTCTCCGCCCGGCCCACCTGCGGGGGGGCTCCCGCATCAGGCCGCCCCTCGGAGCGTCCCAGGGCCGCGAAGGGGGAGGCTTAGAAACGCCCTTCCGCCACGGGGAGCACCATGGGCCTTGGAGTAGCCACGGCAGCCCGCACAGGACCGCCCGGCCGACGCCGGACCTTCCTCCGCAACTGCCCCAAGGCAAGCGAGGCCACCAACAGGCCTTGGGCGCGGCAGAGCCCGAACGGCCCCGGGTGCCTGGAGAGGTCCCCGCGGAAGGCAGGCCGAGGGGCCGGCGGGGCCTTTCCCGGGCGGGCTTCGTCCTCCCTTCGGGGCACCGGCGAAGGGCGCCCGCGGAGCCCCTCCTCCCTCCGCGCTCTTCTGGCCACAGGGAACGGGGCGAAGCGGAGCGACCGCCCCAAGCACCGCCCGCTGGCTGGCCCCGCCCCTCAGGAGGCTGGCCAGGCCGGGGTGGCCCGCCCCCTTCAGCCGGTTGTCCCGGCAGCGGCGCCGTTGCCTGGAAACGTCAACAAACGAAGGGTGACGTCAGCGGAGAATGGAACGCTGTTGCCGGGCAACGGCGGATTGTTTGTTCTCTCCCCGGCGAGCCGCGTGGTCGGCGGAGATGCGCTGGAGACCCTTCCGCGGACCACGAGGCCCCTCGCGCGCCCCACGCGCCGGACTACAAAGCCCATGGCACGCTCACTGCTCCTCCCGGGAATTCTGCCCCCCGGTGGAGGCTCGATCCGCCTGGCGGGCCTCCCCCGGCTCCGTTGCCTCTTCCCCTGCTCGTTCCCGGAGAGCTGAGCTGCCCCCGCTGGCCTGCCGTACGACGGAGCGGCAGGAAAGACGAGCCTCGTTTCAGGAACCGAAGGAAGATCCCGGGAGAGCATCCACGGGCGGCGGAGACTTGAGCCCAGGCACGACGCCCCCTCCCCAGCCTCCCTCCCTGCCTGCGGGGCACCCGGTCCGGCCACAGGCGGCCCCTAACCTGCCCCCCCGGCCTCTCTGGCTGGCGGCCCCAACGGACGCCCCCCCCCCCGCCCGTCCGCCCCTCTCTCTTTGGTCTCTCTTCCGTGACTGCCAAGCCCACCTGCCAGGCCCCGGTCAGCCCCTGCCTGGAAGCCCTGTGGGTGGGCTGAGGGCCTCCAAGATCCATCGGTGGATCTTCCGATCTATTTATACCTATCGATCATCTATCTCTCTATCATCTCTATCTATTAATATCTATCGTCTCTGTCTCTGTCTTTAATTTTTAAAACCGCCCATCCCCGTCACAGAGGGACTGAGAGTGGTGTACAAATAAAATACATTATTTGGAAGGCTCACCTCTACCCCGGCCCCCACCCACCTATGGTGGGCATTTTCCAATGGGGCCAGCAGGGATGGGATCCCAGTGGGTTTCTCTGAAGCCCCCCTTCCTAAGGCATCCTATGGCACCCGGCTTTCCCAGAGCCCCCGCCCCTCCCACCCCAGCCAGGTTAAACTGGTATGGGGCAGGGGCAGGCTGATGTGCGGATTGTTTCCAAGGGCCAAGCCAATTCCGCCCTATCCCACACCACAGGCCCCACACTCATTCACACACTCACACACACACACACACACACGTTATTGCCTGCTGCCGAAGTTTTCCTTCCAGCTCATCTGACAGGCAGAAGCCAGAGAAACATGTGTGTTTTTATTTCAGCTGGAAAGGAAGGAAGGGCATTCTGAGACACAGTGTGCAGCCAAAAATGGAGTGGTTGAATGCTTGCACATCTCTCACAGCACGGGGGGGTCCTGTGCAGCCGAAGCACATGCCACAAGTGAGGGGGGAAAGAGAAGAGAGAGAGAGAGAGAGAAGGCATCAGTCTGACCAGCGAACACATATGGTATGTGTGTGTGGGGGGGGGGGGAGAATGGGAGTTCCTCTTTAGATTCCCAAAAGGGCTTGAACTCCTTCCAAAGGCTGGCAGGCTAACTTAAAGTTTAAAGGGCCCACAAGGCATCACTAATATTTAGAATGAAACAACAGAGTTGGAAGTGACCTTGGAGGCCTTCTAGTCCAACCCCCTGCCTAGGCAGGAAACCCCACACCACTTCAGACAAATGGTTGTCCAATCTCGTCTTAAAACCCTCCACTGTTGGAGCATTTACAGCTTCTGGAGGCGAGCAGTTCCACTGGCGAATTGTCCTCCCTGTCATGAAATTCCTCCTTAGTTCTGGGTTGCTTCTCTCCCTGGTTAGTTTCCATCCGTTGCTTTCGGTCCTGCCTTCCGGTGCTTTGGAGGACAGGGTGGGTGAGCGCTCACCTCTTCTTTGGGGCAGCCCCTCAGATATTGGAAGGCTGCTATCATGTCTCCTCTGGTCCTTCCTTTCACTAAACTAGACATGCCCATTTCCTGCAACTGTTCTTCGTACGTTTTAGCCTCCAGCCCCCTATTTCCCGTCGGCCCTGCTATCTGAGAGGACAGGACAACTCACACTGGATTCAGTTGAATGTTTTCCTTAGGAATCCTGCAAAACAAAAACACACTTTTCATTTTTGCTTTGAAAGACTGTGCGGATTTTAAATTGGAAGCAGGCAGGCAGGAACTTGCCTTCCTGAAAAACAACAAGACCTTTAAAATACTTGATTAAAAATTAAGGATGAAAGCAAAGTTCGCCTGGCATTCCCTCTTGGTTTAGCCTCAGGGCAGGCAGGCTCATGGCAGTGTAAGAAGCTCGGCACCCATGGGTGAGTGGGACGGGTCTATTCCCCACCCACCCACCCCTATCATCCTGAGGGGCTCAGGAGTTGCTCTGAGGCCTTCAATATCTGCTCCTCCAGGAACCAGAAGGCCTCTCCGAGAGGGGGATGTTGACTTCAGCCACTGGGTGACCTCGGCCCAACCCCCTTCACGGGGTCGGTGTGGTGGAGAAAATAGGAGCAGGAAGGGGTGCTGGGTATGTTTGCTGCCTTATTTGTAAAACCAATAAAGGTGGGATAGAAATAAATAAAGGAACTGCAAGCTCCATGCTGCTAGGCGAGGGGACGGAGAACCTCACCTCTCGCCTCACCTAACCCAGGTGTCTCAACCTGGGCAACACGCAGAGGTATGGACGTCAACTCCCAGAATCGTCCCAACACTTCAGTGTCATTCTCCGAGTTGAGGTTCCCACGGCTGAGTTGCCAGATGGAGAAATGCTGCTGCAACCCCCGGACTGACTTCTGTCTCCAGAGCGTGGAGGGGAGAGCTAGCCTTGCTTCCGGCCTTTGGCCTACCCTGCGTCCTCCAACATCCAGGAGGAGCATTGAAAAAACACAGGATCTCTGCCTTTAATCCTTTCAAAGCCAGAGTAACCCCACTTCTGTTCCTCAGGGGTTGGTTGTACCCCGTTCCCTTCTCAGAAAACCTGCCCTCCCCTCCCTCCCTCCTTGCTTTAACCACTAGCCCCCCTGGTCTTTCGTGGACAATTAACCGGTGGAACTGCTGGCCTTCAGAAGTTGAGGGTGCTCCATCACTAGAGATTTTTAAGAAGATGCTGGACAGCCACTTGGCAGGAATGGTATAGGGTCTTCTGCTTGGGGAACGGGGTGGACTAGAAGACCTCCAAGGCCCCTCCCAACTCTGGTATTCTGTTCTGTTCTAGGAGCCGTGGCTCCCGAATTAAACCTGCTTGCCAAAGTAGGGGCTCCAGCACGCACCAAAAGCCCCCTCAGGGTGGAGGAGGGCAGGCGAGGGGGGGCACTCGAGTCAGCCCTGCCTGTCCCTCTGCAGAGCTAGGCTCAGGCCAAAGCATGACTCAGCCCCCTGACATGCCTGCCACATTCCTGGCCAGTGACATCAAAGTGCTGTGTCAGACCCCGGGTTGGGGTTCCACCCCGTCCCTCCTCCCCAGCCAGCCAGAGCAGCCAAGAGGCAGCAGCATCGCTCACTGCTGACTTTCCCAGGAAACAGCCAGTCCCTGGACTTGAGGCTCTTGGAGCGGAAACCTCAAAGATCCACCCCTCCCCACAGGGGGTCTCCACTGCCGGCACAGTGAAAGGGCACCCCCCACTCTCCCTTCTGCCCTGCGGTCAGTGGTCTGGAGCAGGGCGCTTGTGACAAGCAGATGCACCCCAAAGAAAGGGGCGGGGGGGGGCAGCTTGGTCTGAATCACGTTGGGGAGGAGGGAGAGGAGTTGTAGAGCGTATGGGCAATTAAGGAAGGCCCTGTGTCACTGCGAGAACCCTGCAGGTTAAGGAACCAAACTCCACTTCCTGCCAGCAGTGACACCCCAGACAAGGAGTTTTGAAAACAGGCTGTTTCTGTCCTTTGAGTCCACAGTGGGGTCTCCTCAGCCGCCTCCTCAGTGGCCATTACTCATCCGAGGACATGCTGAGGTCACTGAGCATCCTTGCCAGCTGATGAATCAAGATGCCCAGAGCAGCATTGGACCCAGTTCTGGTGTCTGGAGGCTCTGGTTGTACAGGTGGAATGGGGGGTTGTGGTACCCACCTGGTGCAGGAGGGGGGGCGGCTACACACACTTCACAGAGCGAGGAAGTGACAAGGAGAGGTGATAAAGCAGTGGCTGAGCAGAGGGGTGGTCTGCATCAGGAGCCGGCAGCCAGGACCGTAAACCCCAGTCTTTCCCCACAGGCATTAATGCCTGGGGGTGGGTGCTGTGGCTGCCATTTTGAACTGCTTTAAATAGACGTCTGCCCCAGCAAGCCCCTGCGGCCGGCCTTGGTTGACCAAGACCCAAAGGGTCAGGTCTGGTTAGTTGTGGGATGGTTGCAAAGGATACTGCAGGGGTGTCCATCCGGGGCAACCTTAAGAGCTGTAGACTTTAATTTCAGCATATAGCTGGCTGGGGAATTTGGTGAATCGAAGTCCACAGGTCTTAAAGTTGCCCTGGTTGGAGACCCCTGCTGTGGGTGGTAGGCTTGAAAATATTAGGAAGGCACCCCTTTTATAATGGGACATCCAACGATGCCGCTTCTACAACTCCCAGGTGCCCAGCTGTGATGGCTAAATTGGAACTCTACCCAGGTAGAAAAAGCTGGCCCACCTGACGTGGCTGCCCCCCTTTCAAGGCACTGGGTGCCGTGATCTGCCAGACTTACCTGGAGTACCTGAGAGCACTTCCTGCACACCTGGTGCTCCGCTTTGCAAAGTAGGGGTAACCATTTGGGTGTCTCAGGCTTTCCATCCAGTGGGATCCTTTGGTCAGACAGCAGACGGGGCGGCAGGCGGGGCAAGAACCAGAATAGCCCAGCCTGGCCTGTCTGATGGCTGGTGGGGCAGGGGCTATATTTGGTCAGCAGGCAAAACGTCCAGATCCCACTCGGTCATTATTTGTGTCTGGCCCGCTGCTGGCCGGGCCTTGTGTGATCTGCCAGAAGCTCTTGTGCTTTATTCCTTCTGTGGTTATGAGCCAGGCCGGGTGGAATGCAAACAACTAACCAAGTTAGAAAGTTTCTTGCCGCTGGGAACAAACACCGCTCACACCCAGCCCAGCCGAAACCGGAACAAGCTGTATACCAGAGTCTAACGATGCCTTATTTTTAAAATGCCAACCGCCCTGAAAAATAAACTCGGTCCATGTTTGATAATAGTTGTGTCCCAAATGAGCTGTTCCTTCTGACCCACTTTTCTACCCACCTCACAAATTTTGGGCACATTCTTCCCCAAGGCCCCAAAGCCCATGCTTGAAGGTACCCGGATGGGGAAAGTGGCGAAGGGGGGCACTCTGTGTATGCCTAGAAGAACCTGCCGTTCTTTAATCTTTCCTCCAGGACCCCAAGAGATGCCTCCTTGAAGGAAGACTGTCAGAGGTCCAAAATCTGCCTGTGTGAACCCCCAGAGGAGACCTTCAATGCAGCTTTCCAGATTTACCCAGGAGTAAGTCCCCCTTCCCGGCCCCCAAGCTTCTCCCTCTTAACTTCTGGGATTATACATTAACCAGCCGCTCAGAGGAAACTGTTCTTGATCTAAACAGCCACCAGGCTACAAGGGCGAAGGTGAAGAGTTTACGTGTAAACCCATTTGGTTCCTGCTACTCTCCCCTTCCCGCCCCTGGGAAGCCAGCCTGGAGCCCCCACTCCTCCTGCCACATGCTCCGTGGGCTGCGTGGGGCTCGGCAAATCCACCCAGCTCTTCCTTAGCACGACGACAGTGTCCTCAGGGCGCATTTGCGAGGCTTGTTCTGAGAAGGACGGATTATTGGCTTGCTGCTAAATTTATACGTGGCTGCTCTACTTACAGAAATGCCTCCATTCATGGCTGGCATTCAGCTTCCAGCGCCCCCCCCCCCCCGCTCTTTCTCCTCCCCAAAGCACTTCGCAGCCAATGCAGCAGGAATTTTATCTCGGATCATGACCCACATTTCTGGAAGCCTGCAGTGTTTTCACTTGCTCTGCCCAGCGCATTGAACATGTTCTCTGCAAGAGGAGCCTGGATTTCCTGTTTCCTACTGAATTGGGGACAAACACCTTGCTGGAACAGAGCGGCACGGATCGTTCCTCCCTGCTCACATTCCTGAACCCATCAGCCAAGGACCTCACTTGCATTCATTTAGCCCTGCAGAAAATGGAGTCAAACCTTAGAGGTTCTGCCCTGCGTAGGGCACCGGAGTGCGATTATTACAGTCAGCGCAAGGCAGTGAATTCACACATTCAGCTGTTGGAGGTCCAGAAGTGGGTCAATCCCACACTCGTGCACACCCTGCAGCCTCAGTGATCTGCGCTCAGCAGCCCCAGTGCCATTCTGCACAGATGAGAGCATCCATTGGGCGGGGGGGCGGGGGTGAGGAGCAGAGCCCTGGTTTCTCCAAAGGTCCCAAAGCAGAAACTGCCCCTTCCGGGAAGGTTTTGGGGGTCCCCAAAAGCAGGTGCCCTGTCACCAGGCCAGGCCTGGCCATTCTGTCTCCCTGATTTAAACATGGATATAAACTCAGTGCATTTCCTGGAGTTTCTCCTGCTTGCTGATTGGCGGTAGAATTCAAATACTCATTCAAAGCCAAAGAAAACCAGATGATCCCTGCTCAGCAAATCTTCTGCAGGCAGGCCAGTAAGCAGATGTTCTCCAAAGCACATCTGGAATAGATCAGGCGGCTACAGCTGAAGGGGAAAGGCTTAGCTGGCCCACGCCACAGATTACAGAGAGGCCACCAGGCTAGCATGGAAACACACCGCATCCATCATCCTGCCTATCAGCATGCGATATATTGCTGTGGGGGGAACCTCCAGGCCTTTCACCCAGAAGGAAGATGGATGTCTGAGCCTTTCCCAGGCCAAGGGTGGGGCCTTCCTCAGGCGATCCCTCCCTCTGTGCAGGGACTCCCTGCCCAGTCAAGGTGGTTTCCCTTTTATTCAGCTCTTGGAGTCAGAGTCTGCCCTTCTGTGGCTGAGTTCACATGATGCTCGGGGGCAAAAGAAGTAGGCTGCGGTCAGCGAGTTCTGCAAATCCAAGCACTGGAGTGAGCTGCGATTCAGCTAAACGTGTTGCATGCACCCCTTTCAACGTAGCTTCTCCCCTCGTATTTCACGGTAATAAAATGTTGGTAAGCAGCCCAGAGTCGCCTTGTAGTGAAATGGGCAGCAAATACGTTTAATAAAGAAACAAGCAAGCCAGCCCTGTTTAGCAGGGAGAAAATGAATCTCTTCCCCTGAGATTCACAGGTCTCTCCGTGGCTCCATTCTGCCTGACTCCAGACCCCGTAACACCCCCAGCTCCAGGCAAGACCAGGCTGGCTCTCCTGGAAGTGGAGGAGGGTGTGAAGGTCTTATCGGAGCTCCAGAAAGGTCAGGTAAAGGAGGGGTTGTGCAGAGATGCAAAGCGAAATCAAGTTCCTGCCTTTGAGTCTAACCGCTCCCTCGTCAAACAGGCTTCACCAAACTGGAAAATCTTCAAGGCCACGCGGGGGGGGGGGGTCGGGGGGGGGCAGGGGGTGTTCCAGCCCCTCCTTGAAGCATTAACTCTTCTTGGCTTAGCAGGCCAGGAAGCTGCTGGGGGTTGTGGGGGTTGAGTTCCAGGGGGGAAGGGCATGACTTTGGAAGGCATCCATCTTCTTGGGGGAGTTAATCATGTCTTGTTCAATTAACCCAGTTTATATGAGCTTGGATAACACAGACCCAGAACCCCCACAAGCAAGATTCAAACACAGACCCAGCTAAAGGGTATTTGGTTGGCCTGGTTGACCCAGCCAAGTAGCAGTTTCAGATGGCAGATCCTTTAGAACCATCTCTGTAAAGTGGCAAAGGGGTTCTCTGGGTAGAAATGGGAACGAACCCGCTTACAGAGGAAATCGCAACTGGGTGCCGGATGGTCTCCCGAGGGGCTTTGGGACCTACACAAAGCTGAATGCAGACCACTCCTCTGGTTGAAGAAGAAGATATCGCACATTTTCGTGCTAGACCTCCTTGCTGTGGCTGCGGGAATGTGGGTCATAAACCGAGTCGCACCTCACGGCCATGGGGCTCTGAAAGCTTTGACACCCCAACCGTGGGCTGGGCGTGGAGAGGGAAGCTGCTGTCCCCAAATCCTTCCAGGCTGTCTTGGGCGGAAAGGCCGCCCTCCTCCTTTCATCCCGGGGCTCCCTACATTTAGGACCCTGCGGGGCTACAATCGTCACTCCTCCTCCTGGCTGGGCAGGGGGGCGTCGGGGCGCAGAAGGGCGCCCGCTTGGTGCCCAGCCGAGAGAATCGCCTCTCGGGCCGTGCGGCGCTTGTCCGCGGCGGCCAGAGGCAGCTTCCCCTCGGCGCTCTTTCCCTGCCCGCCGCGGAGCTTTCATGCCGTTTCTAGAATATAGTAAAAGTTTCTATTAATACCCAACAAAAGCCGCGCGCGCTCAGGGGGCGGCTCAGCGCGGCTGGCGAGGCCGCCGCGGCTCCGCAGAAAGGGATTCCCTCTGACGTATTGCTAAGGATACCAAACAAACACAGCACAAGACCAAATATGGTTAATTGCGTCACACAGGAACACCCGTAGGGCGGAGCCAGGGATCCCCTGCTTTAGCGCTTGAAAAAGACGCCCTTGCCGGGGCCGCCGAGAGACCCTCCCGGGCTGGAGTAGCGGCAGGGACCGGAGATCGCTACCGCTCGAGTTTGGGGCGCGGAGACGGCCCCGGAGCCCGGTTTCGGCGACCCCAAAGGGTCTCCTCTGGGTGACGTAGCAGGGCCCCGCCCCCTTCCTTGTATAAATAAGCCACACTGCCGACCGCGCTTCATTCATAAGATTTGGACCCGCGACGGAGACGGAGCTGCGAGGGACCCCCGCGGTGGACTCCCCTTTTCGCCCGATCTGAGCCGAGGCGCCGGGCTTTGCAGGCGCTGCAGGAATCCGAGGCAGGAGCGCTCCTCCCGGGAACCAGCGGATTTGAGCGGACGCTTCCACCGGCGGTGCCCAGCCGCCGCCACACGTGGATCTAGGACCGGGCGAGCCCCCCGCCGCTCAGGGCGCCGTCTCCCCCCCAGGCACTGACAGCCGGAGGGGGAGGAAGAAGGGGCGGCCAGCCGGCAAGTTCGGAGGCAACTTCGCCAGCCCGACCTCGCGGCGGCGGCGGCGGCGGCGGCGGCGGCACTCTCGGCCGGCCGCTCGCTGGCTGGCCGCGCTCGCCCCTCATCTTGGCTTCCAGGCGACCTCCGCGCGGCCGCGGCTTCCTGCCTGCGCCCCCGAGGGAGATGTATCAGGGCTTTCCCGGAGACTACGACTCCACCTCCCGGTGCAGCTCGTCCCCCTCGGCCGAGTCCCAGTACCTCTCCTCGGTGGACTCCTTCGGGAGCCCGACCGCCGCCGCCGCCGCCGCCGCCGCCTCCTCGCAGGTAAGGGACGGGGGAGCCCGGCTGCGGGCTTTGGGCTTCCTGGAGGGCGGGAGCAGCGCGGGAGGTCCGATCCCGGGGGGGGGGGTCTATGGGACCCCCGTCTTTCCTTCGCTCGCGCCCCCACGACCCCGCTCCTTTCGCGGCTAGATTTGGAGCGTCCGCTCTCTTCCTCGCCACTCATTGCCCATCGCGGGCGGTCGTTCGGTGCGGACGAAGCATCTTTCTCGGGGCATCCGGTCGCCGTTCGAGGGGCTGCAAAGGGGGCCGCCACGCTCCCCCCCCCGCAAGTCTTCCCCATCGTCCGAATACAACTCTTTTCTCCTTCCCTCTACGCACGCGCGCTGGAGGAGAAGCGAGAATGCGAGCGAGAAAGGGAGGCGGGGTTGTGCGTAACGCATGACGTACTGGAACGCTCCGTGCTGACGTGAGGCACGTAGGGCGCGTTTTCCTCCGTCCTCCTCCTCCCCGAGGCGCGCGGGTTATTTTGGAAAGCTGGCCCGCCCCCGTTGCTAAGGGGAGGGGCAAGACCGAGGGCCGCGCGGATTGGTTGAGCGGCTTCCCAGCCGCGCCCCCTCGCACCTGCCCCTCTGCCAGCTGAGTTAGCCGCGGCTGCCCGGCGTGGTCCCTTCGCGGGCGGGAGGCTCTTGCGGGGCTGCCCGGACGGGCGTCTGCCATGCCGGCCCTGCTCCGGGGCGCCCGAGTGGGGGCTCTTTGGCTCGCCCCCCCCGCGGCGCCGGACCACCTGCTCGCTGGGGATGATGGGTCTCGAGGGGCAGCCCTGCGCTCCCGTCCCTGCCCGGCTCGGGGGACCCCGGGGACCCCCCGGGTCTGGGAGACGGAGGGTGCCCCCCTCCCGGTCCAGGCGCGGCCCCGCGGGCTGCTCTTGGCTGCCCCAAGTGAAGCGCTCGGGGTGCGAGTGAGCCCCCGTTCCCGGCCATGGCTTGATGGAGCCGGCTTTGGGCTTCCAGGGCCAGCCCTGAGCTCCGGTCCGCGGGGCGCCCTGGCTGATGGGGCGGCTGTGGAGCGGGTGTGCCTAGGACGAGATGGCTGGTGCCCACCTCCCGGCTTTGGGGTCCTGCATGCCGGACACAGGAGCAGTGCAAGTGGGAGCGGCTTTGCGCCAGTGGAAGTGCGGCCAGGGAAGTGCTCCCTGTTCTCCAAAGCAGACCCCCACAATGAGCCCCTGACCCTTTGCTTCCCTCCAGGAGTGCAGCGGCCTTGGGGAAATGCCCGGATCTTTTGTGCCAACAGTGACTGCCATATCCACAAGCCAAGACCTCCAGTGGCTGGTGCAGCCTACCTTGATTTCCTCAATGGCCCAGTCTCAGCAGCAGCAGCAGCAGCAGCAGCAGCAGCAGCAGCCGCCGCCTCCGCCTTCGGGGCCGCCCCCACCCACAGTGGACCCCTATGACCTGCCTGGCCCCAGTTACGCTACCCCAGGAATGGGGGTTTATGGGGCTGGCCCTTCGACTGCCCCTGTGGCTGCAGCCACCCCGTCTCGCTCCAGCAGGGCCCGGCCCCGAAGAACACGGGAAGAAACGGTGAGCGGCTTTTCCTTCCTTGGCCAGGAGGTCACTAACTTATTTCCCTTTGCTTGCTAAAATGTTGAGATCTCCCAGCATGTTGGAGTCTCCCAAAAGAGATTCCCAGTTTCTGAATTGTCTCCTTGGAAGTTAGGATGCCTTGGGGGGGGGGGAGGCCATAATGTAGCTAGAAGGGGGGCTTCCCGAGGACTTCCCTCCCCTACTTCAACGTTCACCATTGAGAATCCATTGTGAGTGTTCTTACAAAATGGGAATTGGGCGGAGCGCCCCTGGTCACCAAAACACACCTGAGGTTCACCTCAAGAAGAATAGAGCAGCTTGACAGGCAGCCCCCCTCCCCAATTCTGTTCTCTAAGAAGGTCTTGGGAGGAAAACGGGTTAGGACAGCAGTGGGTGTTCTGCAGGTTGCTAAGCTCCCGTTCATTTTTTGAAAAATTAAAACAATCTGGAAAACGGATCTTCCTGGCGCAGTGAGTTTGATGGGTCCCCAAAATCATCTTGATGATCTTTTATGGCTTCAAATGCTACTTTGGGAGACCAGGAAATCCAGAAGACAAGTTCTGCTGGCTCCAGATTTGAGGCCCAACAGAAGTTCTGGTGACACTGAACCAAATGCTGCAGAAACCAACATTGGTTGAGTTACTTGTGGCTGTATTATTTTGATTCGACATAGCCTGGAGGAAGAGATGTGTGTGATAAGGCAGGGGTCTCCAACCTTGGCAACTTTAAGACTTGTGGACTTCAATTCCCAGCATGCACTGGCTAGGGAATTCTGGGCGTTGAAGTCCACAAGTCTCAAAGTTGCCAAGGTTGGAGACCCCTGTTGTAAGGCACACAGATGCTCTTGAATTTCATGGGAAAAAAAACATTTTATGTTACCATCTTTCCTGCCCCAATTTAGAGCCTTATCAGTTTAGAAATACACTCTACCAATTTATTTAATATACAGGTTTTATAGCCCACCTTACCTAAAAGATTCTGGGTGGGTTGCAAGGCATTAAGGTTAGGAAAAGCAAGCCTAGGAATAAAGCAATGTGATAAAAACCAGACCATCATAAAACAACCCATGAAAACTGAACTGGGGTTGAAATGAAATTTGTTTTCAAAAACCAAAGTGTTCCAATAGGCCGACTGGCCGGCTGTTGGGTCTGTTCCTTGCTCGGACATTTCTGTCTCCCCTCCCTGCCTCCCCCTCCCCATCTATCCATCATAAAGGATGATGGCGCAGTTCCGTCTTCCCATCCACGTTTCAGGGGGAGCCTTTAACTTGCCCCCCTGTTGCAAATATGTGCCAGGCGCCCCGGGAAGCCTCTGGCCTTGCAATGGCAGCCGAAGCCTGATCTGCCCCTCCTCTCTGCTTGCACAGCTGACTCCTGAGGAGGAAGAAAAGCGCCGGGTGCGCAGGGAGAGGAACAAGCTGGCGGCCGCCAAGTGCCGGAATCGACGCCGAGAACTGACCGACCGGCTTCAAGCGGTGAGTTTTCGTGCAAACGGGGGCGGGTGGGGGTGAGTTAGTGTTATCCTTGTTCTGGCCTCCTAAAGCCCCCAGGAGGGAATCTGGGGCCTTGTCCCTGCACAGAGCTCGCCCCATGGGGCGCATGTTGCGAACCCTCCCATTTCACGAGGGCTCTGTGGGAGCCCCATCCAGGCTGATCGTGTCCCTCAAATGTGGCCATTCGGACCGTCCCTCAAGTAAGGAAGCAGCTGTCAGGACAGATCCCTGGCCTTGGGTTACTTCACCTTGAGTGGGCTTATTCTGATCTATCGTGGGCCTCGTCTTTAGGTGGAGAGAGATTTCATGTGGAATTAGAATCGTTCACTTTTTTATTGCAAGGGGTCGGGGGTGTCTGCAGGGTGCAGTCAAGAAGTCAAGGAGGGAGCCGCAAAGCTGCCATTTCAGCTCCTAGAATGCTGGCAGAGCTGCTTCCATGGTGCTGATGGCGATGCCGCCTTGACTTTTCTGACCACACTTTGCAAAACGTTCCCTGAAAGTTTGGGGGGGATGCTGCTCCACCAGTCCTCGGAAGTGGGGATGCTTCAGCGGGGAGATGCTGTGGGGGCCCCGCTCGGGCCCTTCCAGCCACCCACCTGGGGTTGCCGAGGAAGGGGCCTCCTTGGACCTTCCCCTTCTTCTGCGCTCATGGGGCCCTTTGGGAAAAGCAGGCGTTTCCTCTGCCTCCCCCACCAAGATTCGGTGGGTGGGTGGGGGGTGGGGGGTCTGCTCCGACTAACCACGGTCCAAGCCGAATCCACAAATAAGGACCTCCGAAGCCCCCCGCCCTTCCCCTTGGAAAGACCCCAGTCCCTGCACCTTAAAGCAGGGGGGAACCCGGAAGGTGGGGGTCGGGAGGGAGGCAGGCAGGATCCCACCCATTAACGCTTCCCTTGAGCTGCGTCTCCCGATGGGCCCGGAAGGAGGAGACGAGACGATCAAGAAGGAGGCGCTGCTTGGGGGCCCCCTGGCGCCCCCCCCCCCCCCCCCCGGTTCCCAGCTGCTCCAGCCCCAGCCTGACCTGGTGCTGCCTCTTCCCCAGGAGACGGACCAGCTGGAGGAAGAGAAAGCCGAGCTGGAGTCGGAGATTGCGGAGCTGCAGAAGGAACGGGAGCGGCTGGAATTTGTCCTCGTGGCTCACAAGGGCAGCTGCAAAATCCCCTACCAGGACATCACAGAACTGAGTGGGCAGCCCGGCCCCTCGGCAGAGGTCAGCGCCCTGGCCATGCCGGTCAAGGAGGACCCCTTTGGGCCCTCGGCCCCCTACTCCTCGGTGCCCCTGCATTACCAGCAGGCCCTGGGCGGACTCCCGGCCGCAGCCCCGGCCCCGGCGGAGGTAGCGTTTTCTAGTTCTTACTTTAGCCATGGTGAAGAGCTGACCGACCCGTACCCGGTTAACCCTTCCTATACGTCTTCGTTTGTGTTCACCTACCCAGAGGGAGCCACCTGTGGAGCCATCCACCAGCGGAACGGCAGCAGCGACCACTCCCCGGACTCTCTGAACTCTCCCTCGCTCCTTGCTTTGTGACACTCAAACCCCAACTTGCGCCTTTGGGTCTAGCCTGCCAGCCCATCCGCCCCTGCCAACGCCGGGCTGGGTGAAGGGGGCCGGAGCCCCAATGCGCCTGGGTGCACCGCTATCGCCTGGGAGCCTCTAACCCGCTCTGCTGCAGCTGCAGCCACCGCCTCTAGCCCTTGCGATGCGTTCTCATTCCCTCCTTGGGGGTGCAGCACACGGTGGAGGAGCCGATGTTTGTCCTTTGGCCAATTCCCACATCGAGAGGAGAAAGGGGGGTGTTTCTGGGCTGTGAGTTGGTTCCCCCTCCTCGGAGAAACAGGACTTGCCTTCTACTGAACTGGGACGCTTGCTGGGACTGGACGATGCCTTTTCTCTCCAGACTTCACCACTGTTTCTGTCAGTGGGGGCTGTGCCAAGGGCTGCCCCGAAGAGAGGAAGCTGAAGGGGGAAGAGACCCTCCCTATGCTGCCCCCACCCAGCTCGTGTCTTGTGGTGGCTTTATGAACTGTGTTAGCTGCATGGTTTTAAAACAGGCACTTTACCCGCTCGCTAGTCAGCTTGGCCTCCCGTGCGTTGGATCTCTCGGGCTACACTTCTACAGGATCTGCTTCTCCTAGGATGGAAAAGCCACATTAAGTGGCCAACCAGGGCGGACTTTTTGTGAACTATCTGGCCACATTCCTGCTGAAAGCTTTTGTCATATTAAAGTGGGCCAAAACGTTGCAGCCTTGCTTCTCAGTTGCTCGTGGACTCCTGCAAATTGTAAGGCTGCTGTTGGGCATTGGATTCTTTGAGGTCCGGGATGATATTTCTTTGGTGGGCATTCAACTCTCCCCGAAACCTTCAGCCAAGCAAATTAATTGTGCCATCAAGTCAGTGTTGATTTTTAAAGATCTGTTTTGGTTTCCAGTTTGGGAAATGGGAATGATGGGTGGTATAAAAAGTAGTTTATCTGGAAGGAAATGGTAAAATCTGAAACTGTTAAGAAGCCAAAGGAAAGTGGGACCTGCAAAAAAACCCCAAAGCAGCTGAGATTTTTCTTGCACTGCTGTTTTGGATGGGTTGGCCACTCCCTGCCAGACCCAGGTGGTGCTTCTAGTGAGTCCACCTGTCCAACAGGCTTGACCAGTGGACTTTCTGCATTCCCTGGAAGAGATTCACTTCCCTTTGGCCCCGCCCGCTCAACTGGCTTCTTTGAGGGAGGGTCCTGGCTTCTGGGAGAGGGGTGGGGGGGGGGGGGGGGTCTGGGTGACAAATACTGTGAAGGGACCTCTGCAAGCGACCGCTTTCCCTGCAGTTGGGAACTAGGTATCTGCTTCCCGACCTTGGCCAGCTGGACCTCAAACTCATTGCATTCTCCCAGCTGCTTCCCCTCTGCTCTCAGGCCAGGCCTCCGGGCTGCCCAGGAGTCCACGGGGGCTCCGTCTCTGCTGCTGGTAGTGTGGAGTGTGACCCCTTGAATTGCTCCCTGCCTCCCCCTCCCCAGCTTTGCTCTGACCACACCGCTGCTCTTCCAGGCCTGTGGCATGTAGGCTGCTCCTCCTGGCTAGGGGGCTCTTCCCGCCCCCCCCCCCGAAGGCCTCTTGGGCCCCCCAGACCCTGGCCCATGCCAAGTGCGCCTTCTTTGAGAGCACCCGCCCCTCTGAGCCTCCCACCCCGGGGCCCTTTCCCTTTTGTGCTGGGGGTCCCCAGCCGCTCTGCGTTGGTGGGGTGTTTTGTGCAGCCTGCTCTGTTCTGTGCCTCTGGCTAACCTCCCCTCGAGTGCGTTTCTGGACTGAGAAAGCTGCTGTGCTGCTTCTTGGCTCCCTAGAGCTCACCACGATGCTATTCAGAATGTTTCCAAAACTTTTTCTTGTGACCAAGCTTTGGATGTTGTGTTGTTTTTTTAATTATTTTATTTTTTTAACCTATGGACTTTTATTTAACCAGCTTTTTTAAAAAAAGAAAAACAAAACAGATTCTTGCTGGGGTTGGGGGAATATGTTTATTTTTAATTATTGTTATTTACCCCCTGTGCTGTAATATTTTTTGTGATGTATTTGATGAAGCAATCTGAGAGCCAGTAGAGGAAAGGCGAAGTTTGGCCCCTGCTTTGGCCCTCCTGTCCTGCACTTAACTTAATTGGTCAGCAAAATAGCAAATAAAGACAGCTTTGAAAAAAATGTACTTTTTATGATGGATATATGATCTATTTTTTCGAATTCATGTACAGAAAAAAAAATGAGGTGCAATAAAAGATCTCAAGCCATAGATCTGCCTGGCTTTCTCCACATTGCTCCCCGATTGCCCGCTGCCGTCACCCTCGGTGTCCGGGTGGTGGGCTTGGGTGATGAGAGGCCTTTGCAGGGGACTCTCTGTATCACCCCAAGACCCACAGTCTTTGTCACTCCTCTTTTAAAACAAGCATCTTTATTATCTGGTGCTGTCAGAAGACTTGATCTTCTGGGATTGTTGAGGTAGAGTCTTGTTGCATATGGAAGCTCCACTCAGCGGTGAAAACCTACAGTGAATAAGCCATCCTTGCATAGGGAAGGAAAGAAAGCATCCGCTTCCCTTGAGAAGTGGCTGCCTGCCTCCTGCTGGGACTCCTGCCTCCTGCCCAGTCCAGCCTGTGGCTCTGGAGAGCCCTGCAGGCCTCCCACCCCAGAGTCATGCAGTGCTGACCCCTGCTCACTTTAGCTCCTGAGCCTGGATGATGGGGGCCACCACCCCTGCCGTGATGCAGCCTGGTCGGTCTGGATATATTCCCTTGCAGCCTTTTACAAGCTCTAATACAGGTAGACCTCAACTTACAACCGTTCATTTAGTGATTGCTTGAAGTTACCAAAGTACTGAAAAAAGTGACACGATCATTGCAGCATCCCCATGATCGTGTGATCAAAATCCAGACACTTGGCAACTGGCATGTACTTAGGACAGTTGCAGTGTCCTGCCTTCTGACAAGCAAAGTCAATGGAGGAGCCAGATTCACTTAACAACCATGTTATTAGCTTAACTGCAATGATTCACCTAACAACTGTGTCAAGGACGGTCATAAAATGGGGCAAAAACTCATAACCACTGTCTCTCTGAGCAACAGAAATTCTGGGCTCAGTTGTGGTCACAAGTGGAGGACTGCCTGTAGTTTCCAGCTGTGGTTGAGATGTTGTGGTCCTGGGGCTCCCTCTGCTGGAGGCTGGATGGAGGCTGACCAATAGGCCAAGTTAGTGACCACGTACCAAGAACCTCTCTCTCCCTAACCTTCCCTCTTCGGGTCTTCCAACCGTGTCCCAATCGCCCTCAAAACCGGGTCCCTCCACTTGGCAGCCGGTCACTGGCCTCTCTTTCCTTCCACCCTTCCCAGCATCAGGGAGTTTGGTCCTCATGATGCAACTCGGCAAAGACGGATTGTTGCGGGATTGTTCCATTAATCTTGCTTTTCCTCCAGGACAAGGGCCCCCAAACTTGGCAACTTTTAAGACTTGTGGACTTCAACTATGCTAGCTGAGGAATTCTGGGAGTTGAAGTCCACAAGTCTTTAAAGTTGCCAAGTTTGGAGACCTCTGCTCCAGGAGATCCTAGTGGCACATATTATATTTCCCCCTCCTGTATTTTCCCAACCACCACAATGAGAAATAGGTACACTGAGTGAGGGGCTGTCCCAGAATCTCCCCAGGATCGAGGGGTTTTTGCACCAGGGTCTTCCCACTCTTTGTCCAACCCATGCTTCAAAGTCCTGGGGTGAACCAAGGAAGGCTGGTGGGCACAGGTGGCACATGGTTTCCATCACCCACTGGTGACTGTTCTAGGCCAGGAGACTCCAAAACTGGCAACTGTAAGACTTGTGGACTTCCAGAATTTCCAGAATTCCTCAGCTGGCTTAGCTGGAGTTGGAAGGGACCTTGGAGGTCTTCTAGTCCACCCCCTGCTCAGGCAGGAAACCTTATATCATTTCAGACAAATGGTTGTCCAGTCTGTTCTCGAAAACCTCCACTGATGGAGCACCCACAACTTCTGAAGACAAGCCATTCCATTGGTTGATTGTCCTTATCGTCAGGAAGTTTCTTCTTAGTTCCAGGTTGCTTCTCTCCTTGTTCAGTTTCCATCTGTTGCTTCATGTTCTGCCTTCGGGTGCTTTGGAGGATAGATGGACTCTGTCAGAGAACTACACGGTCGGTGTCCAATGGAATCCAAGACGCTGACACGAACTTGTAGTTTTAAATAAATATAGTTTACACTATATACGGTATATATATGTGTGTGTATATATATATAGTTAACTTAGAAAGTCAGACAAACAGGAGTGTAATTCTGGAAGTCCACAAATCATAAAGTGGGCATCCATCCCTCCCCTGAGGTAAATCAACACAGCAGGAATACCATGAGGTAAATTCTACACACCCAGGAAAAAGGCGGGAAAGAAGGAAACGCCCCCTTTACACTCCGAGCAACCAATCACAGCTCAGATTGCCTCACGCAGTGGGCAATCAATCATTTAGCTACTATGGTGTATCCTTACTCATTGTCAACCCTTCACTGCTCCAGCTGTTTAACTGAATATCTTAACAGGCGCTGCCTTCTTTATGGCAACCCCTCAGATATTGGAACACAAGTCTTAAAAGTTGCCAAGTTTTCTGGCCCCCATTTTAGGCAAATCCCCACCCACCAATCGCCGGTGTGGAAACTCAACCACTTGCAAGAATGAAACCAGGACGAGATTTACTCCTCGCCTTGCACAATTTCAGCAACATGGATTGGCAAAGGGCGTTCTGGCCCCGGCTTTTGTGGCTTGGACATTAAGCCCCTGCAGCTTCCAACTAGACTTTATGACTTGGTGTGGAGGAGGAGCAAAAAAAGGAACTTTGGCAAGGAGACACATTCACACACCCACACAGTGCACCACAACCACAAGTGAAGACTCGGGAGACCAAGTGGTCATGCGTACCCATTTTTTTCTCACAACTGTTTTTATTAAAGTGTAAATATCCAGGCAAAAAGAATCGGCTGCACCCAACCCGCCAGCTGATCAGCCAAGCCGCAGCCCGGCCCGTGATGACAGGCAGGGGGGGAACAGCTACAACATCCCACAGAAAGGGGGCAGAGGTGGTCCTGGCCAACCTCGAACAGCTCCTCTTCCGCAAGAGGGAAGGATGCTCCAGGTTGGCCGGCCTCAACTCAGGACCCCGGACAAATACTGCAGGCAGGAGGAGGAGGAGGAGGAGGAGGAGGAAGTCGCCAGGACATGGAAGGGGAAAGGAGCGTGGGATACTAGCCCCTCAGCTCTTGGTTGACAAATCCTTGGCTGTGGGCTGGGGAGGGGGCTTCTCTCGGCCCCCGCCCCCCCCCCCCAGGAGGAAAAGAGGCAGCCCTTCGCAGCTTCCCTGAGCCTCTGCAACTGCAGGGCTGAGATGCCAAGGGATGCTGGTCCTCCCCCCCCCTTGAAAGGGTTCCGCAATTTCTCAAGAGTGGGGGAGCCTGAAGGAAAACCAGCAACTGCCCAGCCCCTCCAGGCCAGGGAGAGTGGGAGAGGAAGGGTCACTACTGCAATGGCTGGGGAGGGGAAGTGAGGAAGAAGAAGAAGAAGAAGAAGAAGCAGGGGGTGCGTTGTCGTTGGCATCTGTGTGCGCAGGGAAGAGAACCACCACTGTGACCCCTCATTCTGCCTTCGCTTTTGCTGTCGGCAATATGGCCAGCACCCTGGGGAGAAAAAGAGAAACTCAGCCAGCCAGCCAGCCAGAGGAGGTGTTTTGCCCAGTCTATCTTCAGTTAGTAGAGTTGGAAGGGACCTTGGAGGTCTTCTAGTCCACCCCCCTGCTCAAGCGGGAGACCCTGTGCCTGAAGTGCCCAACCTTGGCAACTCCCAGAATTCTCCCGCCAGCACAGCTATGCCATTCCAGGCAAATGGCTGCCCAACCCCTTCTTAAAAGCCTGTTAAAGCTGTAAAAACTTCCATTTAAGCTGGAGAGAGAAGCACAGACCACCCCGAGCACCCCATCAACATGACTTCCTTAGACCCTTTGGGGTCCATTGCTGCTATTTTTAAAATGTTTTCGTTCATTCCAGTTTCTTTCACCCAAGAAATAAGGCAGAAATAACTATCCTTTGAGAAGTATTTTGTAGGCTCACATATTGGATCCAAAGTAAAAAATAAATTAAGGAAATTAAGCCCAGAGATGGGCAGTGAAATAAATAAATATTATATCACCGATACACAAAGAATGGAGCCCAAGAAGGTCTTCGAATGGCCTATTCCCCACCCGCCCTGCCCCGTTCGGTTCTGTGGGAATATTTTGAACTTACTTTGCTCTGAGATTACTCAACTGGTTCCTCACCAGTTCTACATACTGGTCAATCTGCGCCTGGGGGGAGGAGAAACAGGGATGAGCCCCTTCGAAAATAAGAACACGGAACTAGCTGTTGCTCTGGCCCGTCCTCTTCCTTCTGAAAACCAGCTACTCAGAGTCCGGCCATGGCTGCCTCTTACGGTCACCTGATCCAAATTCAGAAGCTTGGCAACTGACTCATATTTATGACCGTTGCAGTGTCCCTGGGGGTCACGCAATCCCCTTTTGCAGCCTCCTGACAAGCAAGTCAATGGGGATACTGGATTCACTTAACCCCCATGTGACTAACACAACAACTGCAGTGATTCACTTAACATCTGTGGCAAGAAAAGTTGTAAAATGGGACATTTAACATACGTCTCACATAGCAACAGAAATTTTGTGCTCACTTGTGGTTTTAAGTCCAGGACTATTTACTCCACTTTTATACAGGATTCTATTGTCTCATGTTTTATTCTGTATATGACCTGGGGCTTAAATAAGCAACAATAATTATTTAGCGAAGCAAACACGGCAGCAGGAATGAATTCTGCTCCGGTCCTTTTTTAACGCTAGCTGTGAGTTTCAGCATCTTCCTCCTCCCTCAGAGCTAGCTACTCACCTGATGCTGCCTGTAGAGTAGAGGGAAGGTAAATGCACTTATCACACCTGTGGAAGGAAAGGAGGGGATGAGTCTCTTATTGCTGCAATGCACCCCCCGCCCCCCAAAGGCACTGTCCGCCCAGACCCTCCCCTTACCGAGTATAAGCAACGTCAGACCATTGAAAACAGCTCCCACGTAGGTGAGGGCATAGAACAAGAAAGCAAACTGGAAAAGACAAAAGGCAGAGCAGGCTGAGACCCCAGGAAGGAAGGAAAGGCAGAGGGTCCCCTCTTGCCAGGTGCCCAGCCTGTGCCCACCCCATCAGGAGGAAGCAAACGGGCGCAAAAGTGAGGCACACGACACAGCTGGCTTTGTGACACGTCCGCGCTGACTCCGGGCCCAACAAAGTCTATGCGGCAAAAGGGATGAATGTTGCCCGCATCTCTGTGACTGTTTATTGCATCTTTAAGACGTGTGGACTCCAACTCCCAGAATTCCCCTCCCCAGGCTCACCTTGAGGGACTCCACCATGTCATCCACCAAGAAAAGGCGCTGCAGAGTCTTTGTGCCCCAGGTGACATGATGTACCACCCGCTCGGTCAGCCGCTCCAGCTGTTCTTTGGACAGCCCAAAGTCTGCATCCAGCTGGGCCCTGGCAGGTGGGAAGGGAAGGACACTCAGCCAAACCCATACCTGGCTGCCTTGCCTTCCCCCTCCAAACTGGGATCCCCGGAAGCCCAAGGATCAGGGGGACCAGCCTTGGCTGGATCTTCTGGGGCTACCTCAGCAGCCCCCTTGCAGGGAAAGGCAAGGGACCCGCACTCACCCACTTCAAACGGGGAGAGGGCAACATCCCTGGTGCCTGGGGGGCTGTCCTGCTCGAGCCCCTCCAGCAGGAGCCCCCCCTCCCCCCGAGGTCAGCCAAGCCGCATGAGCTGAGCACGAAGACACCCCACTGGCAGACTCTTCTCTCAGGGCCCCCGGCCTTTCCCCACACCCTGCAAGCATCCCGGGCGTCCCGTCTTACTCACTGGAAGGGGTGGTGCCCGTCTCCCCGGCGGACCAGCTGCAGCACCTTGCTGTATCCCCTGAGCGAGATGGTGATGGCGAGGGCGGCCAGGGAGAGGTAGGAGGCCACGCTGATGATGCTGAAGTGCATCAGGCAGAGCAGGGCCACCATCAGCGCCGTGAACGCCAAGGCCGATTTGCGGGTGTCCCGCCAGTACACCAAGTCGGCCACTGCAGGCGAAGCAGAATAACAGGAACAGAGTTGGAGGGACCTTGGAGGGTCTCCCAGCGGATCGGGGGTATCCAGCCTGGGAACTCTTTAAGATTTGTGGATTCAACTCCCAGAAGTTTGGCTCCAGACAAGAAAAGGAGAAAAAGTCAGCCTGGACCCCAAACTGTGTATATCCCAGAAATGGGGGGGGGGGGCAGCAGGGGGGCTGAATAAGAAGCCTATGAACGTTTGCCCCTCCTGCACCCATGTTTAATGTCCGGCAGAGTACGCTCCATCCTCAAACCAAGAGCAGAGGGGCTGCGATTAAACAGGACACAGCTGCCGTTTCCGGTTAGATTTCCTGTCCTCTAAATATTTGCTCTCTTGTGGTCCAAGGCTCCCCCGACAGATGCCAGCTGAACCACCGGCCTGGTCTGGTTGGTTACCCGCTTCCCATTCCAGGATGCAGGAGGGGGCAACCTCAACCCCCAGCAGCGTCTCCCCAACCCACACTGGTGCCGCTACCTGGCTGCAAAAGGGCAGTTGGGGGGCCTCTCCCACCCCCCACCAAGCTCTAAGCTCCTCTGCCATGTTCCTAAAAAGAAGGTGCCAATCACCCCCCCCCCCCAGCCTTGGCAAGTACTCTGCACGGGTTCCTTGCTGGGGCTTCCACACTGGACACGACTACTTGCCGATGCAGCCCCAGGGGAGGGGGGACGGGGGGGGCTAAGTAGCGAGAGACGGGCGTTCGGCTGGCATTTCCACTTTCCCTTCCCTGAGAGAGAAGCTGCCACCCCTCCGAAGCTGCTCCCAGGCTTTCCTGCTCTGCAAAGATGGCGCCAAGGGACCCCACCCACGGGGGGGGGGAGGCGGGGAGAACGAGGCGCCCAGGGCCCTGGCAGCTGTTTCAGACTCTCTCCCCTCTTAACTGACAGGCCCAGATGCAGCCCAGTCGCTGAAGGAATCTGCGGAGGCGCGGACGGTCCTGGGGGAAGAACAGGCCCAGGGTGGCAGATTGGGGGCACCTGCACCCTACAAGACTTAGGTCCTGCTCCCCAATTTACAGGGTGCCCCTCTCACTTCTCTTCCCCTAAAGGCTCCCTCCCTTCAGACAGAGTCCCCACTCCATTAAGCCCCCCACCCCAAAAAACAAGCTGGCTCCGTGGCTCATCCAGGATCCTCCCCCCCCCCCCGATCCCGATTCCCCTGCCCGGCAAGGCTTGCAGGGCACAATCCTAATGGGGGGACGACCCACCTGTGCTTGCCATGGCGATCCCCTTTTCCCGCAGCTCAGAGGCTCCTCGCTGCTCTGTGGAAACTTCCCCGGGCACCAGTTCTGGGCTGGAAGGGCGGGGGGGGGGGGGGCCGCAGGGGGGGGGGGGCGGAGGAAGCGGGGGGGGGGGGGGGTTGCTATTTTTAGCTGACGAATCCCAGCTGCCTCGTCCCCTCCAGAGCCCCTGCCTGCTTCCCTTGGTCCTGCTGGACGGAGGCAGTTTTACAGGCTCCAGCCTTAAAGGGAGGGGCTGGCCACCCGCAGCAGGCGGAGGAGCTGGCAGCTTCGAAATGGGGTGCCGGATCCCCAGCAAAGAAGCAGGAAGGGGAGCAACCAGGGGCCGGGCACGCTGGGGGGGGTGTCGAGGTGCTCAAAGTGAGCGGAGGAAGTGGGAACCCCCCCTTTAAACCGTCTGCACCGGCCACTAACTCAGGGCCAGGTGTGTGATTGGGGCCCACATTCCGGCTGGCAAGGCTGCCTCGGTGACTGTTCCCATATACGCCCTGAGGTGGGTGAGCATGTCTTTCGTTATCTCTGGTGTTCTGAGTTCGGGTGCTGTTATGCATGAAGCACAGCCTTGAGGACTTGAAGCTTGGAAAACCAAAGGCGGCTCTTTTCCAGCCGCTAGTGAGGTGGACTCACGATCTCAACAGCGAGTCAGAAGGTGCTCTGTCTACCGAATTGCTTTTCAGCAAACCCCTTACCCTAATCTGGGAGGCAGGATAATACCGGTGGTGGGGCTACATCCTTTTAACTCAAAGAGTCTCCAAGCTTGGCAACTTTATGATATGTGGACCTCAACTCCCAGAATTCCTCAGCCAGACGTTCTGGGAGTTGAAGTCCACAGGTCGTAACGTTGCAAAGCTCGGAGACCCCTGCGTTAACTGAAGCAGAACTGCCTTTATGCAGCATGTCGGTCGACCCCGCGTAAGGCCACCTCTTCTCTGGCTGGGAAATGCTAGTCCTCTGATGCGCCTGAAGCAAAGCCAAGAGGAAGCCTTGGACTACAACTACAATCACGCCCAGCCAGTGTGGCCACCCTTGCAATTCATAGTAGTAGCTAGGACTGCATTAAAACCACAGCGCTAGCAATAAAGATGTGGATCTCTGCACTTTGAGGCTTGGGGGGTATTGTGCGCTCCCAGGCGCGAGGGTGTTGGGGGCCAGGCCCAGCTGCCTTCAAGAGAAGCCCAGGCCCCTCGTCCTTGCTCGGGGGGGGCGGGGGGGGGCAGAGCGGCAGAGGCTCCATGGCTCCAATTCTGCTTGCTTCAGCACGGAGGTTATTTATACCCACCGACTTGACGGGACTGCAATCCCGATCCGGGCTCCCTGCCAGGGGCCGTGAATCAGGACCTTTCCTGGGAGAAGACCAGGCCGCCCCCACCCACCCCCGTCCCTGCGGCTTCGGTGGGGCAACGACGGCCCGGAACCCTCAATGACAGGGAAGTACAGGCAGTCCTTGACTGATGACCACAACTGAGCAGAGAACCTCTGTTGCTAAATGAGACAGTTGCTAAGTGAGTTTTGCCCCAACTTTTCTTGCCACAGTTGTTAAGTGAATCACTGCAAGTTGTTAAGTTTGCAAGACGGCTGTTGAGTGAATCCGGCCTCCCCCGTCGACTTTGCTTGTCAGACGGTCGCCAAAGGGGATCCTGTGGCCCCAAGGGGACACGCTGCGACTGCGACCGTCACAAAACAGTTGCCAAGCACCCGAATCTTGATCACGTGACCAGGAGGATGCTGCAGCAGCAGTCATAAGTGTGAAAAATGGTCACTTTCGTCAGTGCCATTGTCAGTGCTTCAAATGGTCACTAAACGAAAGGTTGTAAGTCGAGGACTGCCTGCAAACAGCAGACTTCTACGTAGCTGTGCCCTGGGCCCCACCCTTGGAGGAGAAGCCCCAGCTGCGCTCACCCACCCTGTGCAAAAGACCCCCGACCCAATCTCCAGCGCCTGCAAGGGTTGGGAGGGGGAGCCGCAGAGATGCACAGCCCCCTTCCTGGGTGTTGGGGAGCCTGGTCAAGCGAGCTGCCTTCCCCATCCTCGCCCTGCCCCTTCTCCCATCATTGCCACCTGACATGCTTGTCCGGGGAGGGGCACCGGGATCCCCCCTGCTTCTGGCCCCCATGAACGCAGCTGCCAACACAGCTCCTGAACCTCTGAGCAGAGCGACTGGCACGCCACAGACACCTGGGGTGGGGGGGGGGGCGCTGCAGACCTGCCGCCTCCCCTTGGCACCTTATAGCAAAGCTCTTTGGGGGAGACCGGCCAGCCTGGCAAACGCTCAGTGCCCCATTTCTCACGCCGGCTGCCTCACCCAGGAAGTTCTGGACGTTCTCGGACTGGTCTGGTTCAGTAGGCAGCTGCTCCAGATGGGCTTCCTGGCCAGGCCCCTCTTCCTCAGGGCGGGGGGGTTGGCAGGACTCTGCTGAGGTCAGTGCTCGGTCTTGGGGGGTGTCAGCACCGCAGGAGGCGCCTGCTTCGGAGGGGGAGAGTAAGGCAGCAGCAGGCAGAGAGAGGGTCTCCCCGGGGTCGTCATCTGCAGCAGAGTTGAAAACCAGGAAAACAAAGTCAGGGCTTTTCTTTTGTTCCGGGCCTTGAGATCTGCAATGGTGCCCGGATCCCCACTTGCCCTTCCCAGCCCGGCTGCGTTTCCTGGTTCCCTTCCTGCTGGCGCTTTGATCTCACTCTTAGGACAGCTGCCCTGAGCACCCGAACATGACTTCGCAGGGAGCTGTTCGTTCTTCAAAATGAGAAATTTCTTTGCGTTTCTGTGGCTCATAGGTTAGGCTCCGCTTCTCTGGATTTCCAGCATCTGCAGTTTGAAGGTTGACCTCTCGCTTTATCCAGCCTACAGATGTGGATTGGCTCCCTAAAGCATCTGGTGCCCCCGCAGACTGCATGGAAAGAGCAGTGGAGTCATCCAAGGGGGGCGGGGGGGGAGAGGGGGAACTGTGCCAGGCCTTCTCCTTAATTTCATCAGAATAAAAAGCAGGAAAGATTCTCTGTGGCTCTTTCAGGGCCTCCCTTCACATCAGCTAAGACAAAAAGCACCATTTGCTTTTCGTGTTGAAAAAGTAAACACGAACAGATCAACTCTCCGTGTACTGAATAATTTTCTTATTTTTTCCCTTAAAAAACAAAGCAAGGCAAATATTGCCATGGATGGATATGACTCTGACTCCCACCATGATATTTTGACTGAAGAAATCCCACCCGGATTCCACCCTTTAGAAAATCCCTCCCCTCCTGGGCAAATTGGGAGGTGCCAGCCTCACTTTCTGTAGGACTGAACTGTAAGTCTTTGGTGGTCTCTGAACTGGGTGGTTTTCTTCCAGACGTTTCATGACCCAACTAGGGATTATCTTCAGTGCTAGAGGCAAACCCCCCTCCTTCCTAGCATTGATGAAGTTACCTAGTTGGGCCATGAGAAGCCTGTAAGAAAACCACCAGGTTCAGAGAGCACCACGGATGCCACAGACCTCCTCCTCTTTCTCCTCCTCTTCCATGCCACAACCCCCCACTTCCTCCTAGCTCTGATAATGTTACTTAGGTGGGTCCTGAAATGCCTGTCAGAAGACAACCGACCTCAGAAAGCACCCAGGACCCACAATTCAGCCCTGAGCTACGAGTCTTCTTCTAGGCCCTCCCGCTTCCGGCCGAACCAGGGATGGCTGGTAAGGCAGAATTCAGCCCCCGCTGCCCTTCAGAGGTGTCCCTTCCCTACCTGTTCCTGAGCAAGCCGTGCTGCTGCCTCCTTCCGTTGCCACCGCTGGCGAGGGGGGCGCGGGAGACGGAGACGCCTGTTCCTCCCCTTCAGAGGCATCCAGGTCGCTGCCACAGCCCGCCTGGGAAGTCCAATCCATTAGAAAGTCATCCAGTCCTTGGCCGCTGCCCGAGAGTCGGGCCCCCTCTGCCTCTGGAGATGGGCAGAGGCTGGGAATGTTCTCCAAACTGTCCCCCAGGGTGGGCACAAAAGTTTCACAAGTCTCTGTGCGGGGCAGCGGAGCCCTCGTCCGGCGGGTCTGGGAGTCACGTCTGCCCCGATGCTCTGCTGCACTGGGGCTGCTGCCGGAGGGGCTGGCAATGGTGATGTAGGAAAAAGTCAGCTCCCGGGGGGTCCCCCATTCCAAAGAGCCATCCTCCTCTTCCTCCTCCTCCTCTGAAAACTCCCGTGCTGTCTGCAGTTCAGGGAAGTCAGACTCCTCGTTGGCTCCTGCAGAAGGAAAGGACACCTTTGGCACCTGGGAGACGTCTGGGAAGGCGGCCCGGTCCCTCAGGATGCAGGGAGCAGGCTGGGCCTGCAAATCCAGCCCCCAGAGCAGCCCGCTCAGCTGGCTCTTCCGAACCTGTGACCCGGTGCCACCTGCTCCGCACACTGGGTGACATGGCTACAAACGCCGGGACCTGATTTGGGCAGCCACTTTGCACACTCACCATCTGTCGAATCCGGAGTGGTAGAGGCAGTCGAAGGAGACTCTTCTGCAGGAAAGGAAGGGAAGCCAAGTATCGATTTATTTTATAGACCGCCTTTATTGTTTTTTATAAACATGGCGGTGAACGTCTCTAATGCTCTTTCCTCCTCCTGCTTTCCCCGCAACCGCCACCCGGGGAGGCGGCTTGGGCTGAGCGTGTCTGGCCCAAGGACACCCAACTGCTTTCAGGCCTAAGGCGGGACTAGAACGCCTAACCTTCCAGCTTGGTGCCTTCGCTCAGTAGGCCAACCTGGGACGGAGCCTGGCGGCCTTCCGAGAGGCCAGAGGAGCAGGAAGGCCGTCACTGTAATTCTGACACCCCCCCCCCCCCCCCGATTGTCTAGGTGATACGGCTTCACAATTCAGTGCTTGATTGCTGCATGGCAGGTTGGGTCAGTGGCATCTCCTGGCTGTGTTAGGACACAACAGCCACAATACTCGGTGCCTCATTGTGCAGGCCATCCCAATGTTATCAAGCAGAAGGCTCATCAACAGCTACTCCCTGGATGGTCAGGCTTCCCTGCCTCCCCCTTCTTCCTTCTGCTTCCGTCCGTGCTGGCAGGAGAAATGGCCGGGAATGGCCGGCCCACCACCCAATGCTTGGAAGCTGGCAGGGTCAAGGGTCAAGGGGGGAGGGGGAGACCAGGCTTACTTAGCTCTCACCAGGAGTCACTTTGAAAGCAGAGATCCAATTTCCCAAAGGATCTGGGATGAAACGCACATTTCAACCTTCGCTGGGTTACCTGTCCACCACCCTCCTTTGCACCTAACCTGGCCGGGAGGTTTGAGCTTCAGGCTGGACAAGGCCACCTGCAGACTGGGCTACGGGCATTTGTGGCTGTGACCTACTCCATCCTGGCTTTTGGGCACAACAGGCCCTGACCTCGTCTCTGTCCAAGGGGGAGCCGCTCCAAATACACAAATGGCTCAAAAAAGGAGCAACTATCCAGGGCCCCAGTGGCCCCCCCCCCCCCCCCCACTGCAGAAGGCCGGGCAGGAGACAGCCACACAGAGGCAGAGATCCACCTGGGGGGGGGGGCGGGAAAAGGGGGCAGAAACCTCCCTCGGGCGCCAGCCTTCCTGCCCCCGCTTGCCCCCCGCTGCCCATCCCGCGCCCCATTCAGCCAAAGCACAAGCCGGGCTCTGCCGCCCCCCCCCCCCAAAGGGCCCTTAACCAACCCCCCCTCCCCCGCGCAGATGGCAGCCTGCCGGAGGACGCCGCAGCGCTCCAGCCGCCTCGCTCTGCCGGCCGCGCGGAGAACAGCCGCCGTCCCCACCCAGAGCCCGGCAGGCGCGCCGGAGGGCAGCCCGGCTCCACAGCCCGTGGGAGGGGGCGCAGCGGAGGCTCGGGGGCGCCGGGTTGCAGAGGGAGGAGCGGAAGCGGCTGGAAACCTCCGGCTGCTCGGCCGAGGGCGAAGGGGGCGTTGGGCGGGGGCCGCTCGGCGGGGCCTACCCGGCGGGCCTCGGGTTGTATCCCACCGGAGGGGGGGCGCTTCCGCGATGGGCAGCGGGGAGGGGGGGCCCAGCCCTTCGCCCCCGCTCGGCCCGGCGCGGGCGACACCTACTGCAGTGGGCGAATCCCAGCACCTGCCCCATCGCCCTGGCAGCCGGCCGCCTCCAGGTCCATGCGGAACGCCGCGGCGGTGAGCTCCGACCGCGCCGCCGCCCCCCGCTCATCTCCCCGGCAGCCCCATCCTGCCCGAGGCGCCAGCGGGACGGTCCCCGCGTGCCGGGCGCCGAGGGTCCAGCGGGGCCGGCCGCACAGAAGGCGAGGCGGCGGCGGCGGCGGGGACAAAGGAGAGGCGCCGCAGCGGGGATGCGGACGAGGCTGCGGGGATGGAGCGCAGAGGCGGCAGCGCGGGAGAGCGCCTGGGGCCGCCAGCCGGCCGGGCCGTGAAGGGTCGCCGCGCCTCGGAGCCGCCGGGCAGCACCTCAGACGGCCCTCGCCTCGGCCTGCCGCCCCGCGCCCGCCTGCCACTCAGCGGCTCGGCCCGCCCCCCTCGCTGCGTCTCGCGCACGCGCGGCCCCTGGCCGACCCCCCCCCCGCCCCGCCCCGCCCTGCGCATCTGCGCATCCCCCGACCGGCGGCCCCGGGGGGGGCCTCCCTCCTCTGCACCTGCTCGGCCCCCCTTGGTCGCCCAGCGGTCCCGGCCGCTCCCCGCGGGCTTCGAGGATTGCGCGCAGAGGGCACCGCCCGCCGAGGGGGCGCCCCGAGGGCCGGGAGTGTGTGTTGGGGGGTCCTCGTCGCTGGCGCCTTGCCTTCGCCGACCGCAGAGAGAGAGAGAGAGAGAGAGAAACGCGGGGGGGGGCTTGGGGCGCTCCTGCCTTTCCCCGTGGGACGGGGGCGCTCGGGACGGGCAGCGGAGGCCGGATCGCTCTGGGCGACAAAGTGCACCCCGGGAGGCGCAGTTGGCCGTGCAGGACGCCGGAGGATTCAGCAAGGCGGGCCCGAGGGGAGGCTGGCTTGGTTGGGGGCTGCAAAGACGGCCCGGAACTGGAACGGGGGTCCCTCCACCGGCTGCCTCCAGAGAAATGCCCCGATCCTGGGCTAGCAGCAAGAGAGCAGCAGCTTTGCTGGCCAAACCAAGGTTTTTACACTGAGGGGCTTCCCCCGGGACCCTCCAAAGGGGGCGGTCGGGGTGAACAGAGAAACCCCCCACTCAGTGGGAACAAGTTTAGCAGGAGCCCATTCAGGCGACATGGGCTAAGCGGCCCTGAGCTGCCATTTAACCAGCTGGGCTTCTGGCGAGTGGTGTGCTTGTGTGGAAGTCTTGTGTGGATCTCGGGGTGACTAAACCCTCCTGGAAGGTCTGAAGCTGAGTGCTGTTTTTGCCTGAAAGTGGGGGAAACCCCTCCACATGGCGTTTGTTTAGCCAGAGTGAGTTTTGTGTTGTCCTGTTTGTGGAAAGGGAGAAGCCACAGGGTCACTTTTGCAGAGTCATCCTGGATTACCTGCAACTTCCCTTGGTTTGATTTCGGTTTAGTATTTGTATTATTTCAGGGCTGTCCCGTTGATTTAGTGCTAGGAAACAACTAGAAAAAAACTATATGGAATGAAATTTATCTCACAATAAAAAAAAAAGGCAAAAGAAGAAAGTCTTTTAAAAGCCAGTACCTCGTAAACCATCATTGCAGCACTCATCCAATCATGATTTATTTCGCACGTCCCCTTTAATTATAATTGTATTGTTAATATTTCCCATGGCTTTATTGTTTTTAAGGTTGCAAGCCACCCAGAGTCTCTGTGGTGAGATGGGAGGCCCAAATAAATTTGATAAACAAATAAGTAAGTGGGTGCATCTTGTTTCACAACTGCCTTGCTTGGCACTGGAAATTCTGCTCCCAGTTACGGTTGTAAGTCGAGGACTGCCTACGGTCTTCCATAGGCTGGGGGCCTGGGTGGTTTTTGTCTGAGATCAGAGAAGCAGCCGCAGGATGTCTTGGCTGTCCAAATATTGTCAAAGGGCTGCTAATGGCTCCTCAAGGCCTGTCCATCTCCCCCCCCAGCCCTGCCCCCCCCCGCCCCCCGTGCAAGAGGTTGGGGTGGGAAGAGGGGCGGAGGCACCAGAAAGAGTCCCTGCCCTGCAGACCCCTCTTCCCGCCCCCTCCAGACTTCTGCAGGTGGAGGAGAGCCAGGCAGAAGGCGAGGTAAGGAAGGGCAGGGGCTGCGGGGGGGACGGGGGGACGGGAGGGGGGACAGAAACCCCCGGCCATTTTCTTTTGCGTTATTTCTACCCTGGGAAGGGAGAGGCGGGAGAGGGGGCAGAAGAGCTGGAAAATCTTCCAGTGGCCACTTGTGACCTGGCTGTTCTCAGAATCGATGCAGCTGCTTCTGGCTGGCATCCCTTGTGGCACAATGGTTCTTCCCTGGAGAGGCGATAGTCACCTTTTCCGGTGCTCAGAATGTGATCCAGGTGACTTTTGCCACTCTCCTGCTTAGAGGGGGCACTGGGATGCATTCGAATATTCTGGAACTCATTAACAGAATAATAGGGTTGGAAGGGACCTTGGAGGTCCTCCAGCCCAACCCGCTGTCAAGCAAGAGACCTTGAAACATTGCAGGCAAATGGCTGTCCAGTCTCTCCTTAAAATGTTGGAGACCCACCAGTTCTGGAGGGAAGCCCTTCCTCGGGTTAAGTGTCCTCCCTGTCAGGAAATTTCTCCAGTTCTAGGTTGCTTCTCTCCTGGAAAAGTAACCCCCCCCCCCCGTTGCTTCAGGGGCCTTGGAGAATAGGGCGCCCCCCCCCTTCTTTGTCGCAGCTCCTCTCCAGTCACCCCTGGTCCTCTGAGTCCCTCCTTTGTGAGGGGGGGGGGTGTGAGACAGCTTCTCCGGGGTGTATTTCAGCAGCAAGCGACTAGTCCAGAAGGATGTGGCCCATCGGCCCACAGAGCTGAGGATTCCCCGGCTCAAAAGAGGGAGAAGGGGGCAGAAGGCATTTTGCACTCGGAGCCTTCCCCGCTTCAGCAGCTGGAGGAGAGAAGAGAGAGGTTTTGTTTTCTAAAAAGGGTCTTAAAATCACAAGGCTGCCCAGCTGCATTTATACATTTATCTATATATCAATCTTTTTATTTAAGTATCAAACGGCTGTCGCTGCTGGGGTGTGAATTTCCTTTGAGGACGGGGAACGGAGCCGAGACCCGGGCCGAGCCTTGGCTGGGGACGCCCTTCGCCCAGGCCCAGCCACAAAATGCTGGCCGCTGTCACAGTCGCAAACAAACACGTCTGAGCCAGAATGTGGGGCTTTCCACAGGGACGAACTCTGAAACCTCCTTATCTCCCAGCCGCCGCTCTTGTGCAAGGTTGTCCAGCTCTCCTGCCTCCAGAAATACCTGAGCAATGTGTCACTTTCCTGCAGCCTTTTGGCCTGGCAGCTGAAGGTGGGGGGGTCTCCCCAAAACAGCTGGTGATGGGGGGGGCTGACTCCCTGCTTGCACAATCGGGCAGCACACAAGCATTGCTGCTGCTGGCTGAAAACGGGTCCAGAGTCGTCATCGGGAAGCACATTCTGGGGGCCAGGCTGTCTCCGGTCTCTGCGTAAAAGCCTCTCCCCAGCCAGACAGCAGTGAGCCAGCCGTGTGCGGCAGCAGCCAAAAAAGCTAATACCATCCTTGGTTGTATAAACAGAAGCATAGAATCAAAATCAGGTGAAGTATTAGTACCACGTTGTAAAACCTTAGTAAGGCCACACCTGGAATCCTGCACCCAGTTTTGGCCACCACATTACAAAGAGGAAGTTGAGACTTTGGGAAAAGTTCAGAGGAGCAACTGAGATGATGAGGGAACATACGAAGAAGAACGGTTGCAGGACCTGGGTTTGGCCAGCCTAGAAGGGCCAGAGGAGACATAAGAGACTTCCGGTCTTTGAGGGGCTGCCCCAAAGAAGGGGAGGGGCTCAACTTAGTCTCCGAGGCACCAGAAGGCAGGACAAGCAGCCACGGATGGAAACCGTCGCGGAGAGAGGAAAGCTGGAACTAGGGAGAAACTTCCTGACAGGGAGAACAATGAATCCGTGGAACAGCCTGCCTCAGAAGTTGTGGCTGCTCCATCAGTGGAGGCTTTCCAGAAGAGATTGGACAGTCCCTTGTCTGGAATGGCCCAGGTCTCCTGCCTGAGCAGGGGGTTGGACTAGAAGACCTCCAAGGTCCCTTTCAGCTCTATGCTGATCGATGGTTTGAGAGACATGTTTGTCTGCTGATGCTTTGGGTAGCACAGGAGGGATTGGGAGCCCCACGGCTGGGCGGGGCAGCCAATAAGTTACTTCTGCTGTTGCTTTGAAGAGCAAGGGAGACCAGTGGGGGAAGGGATCTTTGAAGCAATGGGGGCAACCTGGTCACATCCTCCCCCCCCCCCCGAAGGACAACAGCCCTCTTCGTTGCTGTCGAAGCAACCCTCCATTGGGAGCAGCAGGAGGGGAGAATCCCACATTAGCTGACCCAAAATGTAGCCCCCTTTATTGGACTAGCAGCCAAATGGGGGGCCCAGCCTGCTGAAGACACAGTGTGCCTAACCCCACCAACCTCTAGCTGGCTTGAGCTCACCCCTCCCCATTTCCATGCGGCTCCAGCCGTGGGACTTCCCACTGGGTGGTACTTCGGAGGGTCCCTGCATTTCAGCATGATTTGTCTCTGGGCTTCACGCTCCGTCTGCTTCTTCCTTCTCTCTCCCACCCTCAACAGCTTCGTGCCCCAAGGAGCGAAGAAGGATGGGCAAGCTGGAAGACGGCGCCACCCTTGTGCCCAGTGAGCACCTGCCCTTGCTGGCCAAAGCGGCCCCCAGCGCCACCCACCTGAGCCAGCAGGAGGTGGCCGAGCAGGGCAGCGCTGCCCCCTGGCCCAGACTCCGCAAAGCCCTGATCAGCCTGCTGGGCGGCCTCTTCGCCTGCATGCTGCTTCTGGCTGTGGCCCTGCTCCTTTCCCTGCCCCGCCCCCACCCGCCCCTGGACTGGTGGCAAAAGGCCGCCTTCTACCACCTGCCCCCCTCCTCCTTCCCGGACTCCGACGGCGATGGGTGGGGAGACCTGGCAGGTAAGGACAGGAGGACACGACTGCCGGGCGAACTGGATCCAGGCTGTTGGTGCCCGCTCAGTGCCCCCTTCCCTCCCTGCAGGGGTCAGGCAGCAGCTGGACCAGCTGGCAACCCTGCCCATCCAGGCCTTGGTGTTGGGCCCTATCCTTGAAGGCGGAGGGGCCAACCTGACCCAGATCGTCCCTGCCCACGGATCGCTGGCACAGCTGCAAGCTCTGGGGACTGACGGGCACAAGAGAGGTACTGGGCAGAACTGCTGGGTGGGACCGGACACCCCTGCAGCTTTGCTTCCAGTTGCCCCAGATCCAAGGTGCTTTGAGAGGGCTGGTCAATTGCTGTGGAAGCCCAGTGCCCTGAAAGAGGGGCTGGATTGGTCACTAGCCAGAAGGGGACCTTGTGAGCCCTGCTTTGGGTCTGGCCTGGCCAGCTCGCTGGTAAAAACAATGGACAGTCCTGGAGAAACAGCAGCTGTGGACCAATTGGACCCAGGCCAGACACGGATTCTGTGGTGGCTCTGCTTCCCCAAAGGGCTGGCAAAGTTCCTCAGGAAAGCCCCCCAGCCCCGCCAGTGAGAGGAAAAAGTCCTTTCCACTCTCCCGTCCTCCTCCTCCTCTCTTGAGGTAGACTGCCTCTGACCTTGGAGGCTCCCTTCAGCTGTTGTCTTCATCCATGTATTTCCATTGATATGGCTCCCCAGCTCAACATGCTGACTTTGGCAGTGAACAGAGGTTAAAAACAAAAGAGCGACAATGACACTCCATTTTTTGGCTAAAAGCTGTGAATAAACCTACCCTTTACTTTGCCTGATACAGTTTTACAATCGGTGATGCAACTATTAACAGAATAACCGAACTGCAAAGGACCTTGGAGGTCCTCTAGTCCAACCCCCTTCTCAGGCAGGAGAAATGGTTGCCCAGTCTTTCCCTGAAAGCCTCCAGCGTTGGAGCCCCCACAGCTTCTGGAGAGAAGTCAGATTAATGGTTTGTCGCTGTCAGGCAATTCCTTCCTAGTTCCAGGGTGCTCCTCTCCTTGGTTAAGTTTCCATCCGTTGCGCCTTCTCCTGCCTTCGGGGGCTTTGGAGGGTAGGGTGACTCCCCCCTCTTCTCTGGGGCAGCCCCTCAGAGATTGGAAGACGGCTATCACCCCTGTTACCCCTAGTCCTTCTCTGCACCGGGTTAGCCCTGCCCGTTGCCTGCAACCGTTCTTTCCCATGCCTCCAGCCTCCTAAGCATCTTTGCTGCAACCTAGGATGGCACTGGCTTTTTGGGCTGCTGCCACAGACTGCTGGCTTATATACTAGCACATCTTTTAGGAGTGAAGGCCTCCAAAAATTAACCTTGGGTCAATGGCTGAGGTTTTTTGTTTTTTGTTTGCCACCTGTATTTCTCCCTCCCCGACCCCCCAGGAATCCGAATCCTGCTTGAACTTCCACCTTGGGAAGCAGAGGGTGACGCCCCCGCCGAGAGCAATCAAACAGTGCGACTCCTCAAGGTATCCCCGGCATCCGCAGCTTAAGGCTCCCCCAGGTTCAGAGGTGGGCCCGGGGGTCGGGGGTGGCCTCCGTTCTCCATGCCAGTCCATCCTGGCTTGGAATCAGACTGAAGGGCAGGATACCCTGACTGCGGAGGGGCAAGGCCGCCATCCGGTTGGCTGGCCCAGTCCTGCATTTTCCCAAGCTTCAAGTTATCTTCTCTGCTGAGGAACGCCAGGAGCCTTGGCCAGAAGTCAGAGGCTCCCAGGCTGGGCTTCAGCCTCCATTCCCTCCTTTTTTCGGCCGTGTCCTGCAGGAGGCCCTGCAGTTTTGGCAGTCCAAAGGCGTGCATGGTTTTTTGGTGGCCAAGGACCCTGCCTGGTGCCTCCTCGCGGTGAGTTTCACCAATGCAAGTTATTTGCAGCAATAACCTGAGTGGGCTGGGAATGGAAGAGCACCCTGTGATCACCCTAAATCATACGGCGGCCTGCTTTGCTTGGGCATAACATCCTCCAGGAAGTCCCTGAGGCTTGTAACCCCCAATTTAGGGTTAATGGGATGCCAACCTACTGTGGCTTATTCAATGAATGCTGAACAAAAATGGGTGTAGCACGGTGTGTAAGCTTAACTTCTTGTATATATATATTTGTATTGTATATGTATGTGTTTGTTTGTATTTGTGTTGCATATGTATGTGTAGGTTGCAGTGCATAAACCTAACCTTCCTGGAATAAGATGTCATCTAAGCGGCAATTCAATTTCTGTACACCGCAGGCACAACGCCTTTGTTGTTACACCTCCTTTTCTCTCTCTCTCTGGCATTTGGGTGCTTCTGAACACGCTTTTATAGTACATAACCTTTTTTTAAAATCCAAGATACATCAACTCGCTTGTTTTTATGCTACTCCCGACTGTTTTTTCTTCCTTCCTCCAGTTTATCAGTAAAGGAGAAAAAACATGGAATTAACCGCATGGGTATCTCATGGGAATTCCTGGCTATAAGTATTCCTTCTTGCAGTGACAGCAAACAAAACGTAAAACTTTTGTTTTTCAAACTGTTTACATTTCATTTTATTGCTGAAACGATTGGGGGAAGAGAAAAGCTGCTTCCAGACAGGCAGTTTGTGGTGTGAGGATCTCATGCCTTTTGCTGACTTTCTGTGCGTTGCTCTTGCTGCACGTATGGACAGACAGAAAAACAGGCAGGAAGACACCCCCACCCCCCCACCCACCCCCAGGGCATCCCTCCAGATCTGGGCCCTTTGATGTGGGGCTTGGGAGAGAAGGGGTAAGCCTTCCCAATTGAATTAATGCAGCACGTCCCACCTCTCAGGCTTCCTTACCCACAGCTGATCATGACATGTAAAGGAAAGAGGGCTTCGGTTTTGTCTCAGTCAAAATTATAGATCGGAAAGACTTAAGAAGCCCTACTGCTAAAATGGCAACCTGGAAGCTTTCCTTGTTTTTTAATTACTGTACTGTATCATTAAAGTACTCTGCAGTACTTTCATGTCAGCAGTTTTTTAAAAGATATTTTAATACCTAGCTGAGAGTGCACTTTAAGGGGAATGATGTATCGTTGTTTAATGGAGTTACAAAATGTGAATTGCTGCATACATTAAGGGTGGAAATGGGACCAGTTTGCTGTCTGTTTTGCTGCTGCGATTAAAATCTGGAAGACTCGAACTGTAACCCCAAAGACAATGGACCTTCCAACAAAAGACACGCTGACGCGCAGGAGGCCTGTTAGGAGAGGAAGCCCGGAGTCCCCAGCCCAGGATTCCTTCCTTATTCCACCTTAAGCAGCCCGGGATGCGGGAATGACGGATGCCTGTGAACTGTGATTGCAGGTACTCAAGGCCTGGGGCGCCCTCCATGACCACAGGCGGAGCGATCCACGGGATCAAGGGTGAGCGAGCTGGCGGCATTCCCCCCCCCTTTCATTCCAGCAGGGCGGGCACCCCCTGGTGGCGGCACTGGGGAGCGCAGGCATGGGGTGCCAGGAGAGATTTGAGTTTCCGCCGCCTTCTCCCTGGCAGGGCCCTCATCGTATGGGACCGGAGTGAGACCTGCAGCGCTTCTGAGGGGATGCCCAGCAGGGTCATCCTCACCTGCCACCTGCCGGGAACCCAGAGAAATCTCTCTGCTCAGGCACTGCTGCAACTGGGACAGGGATCCCCGCAACTTCCTGGCACCCCGTGGCCCAGCTGGGCAGTAAGGAAGGGGTTTCTGGGCACACCCTGGGCTTTTGGCCAGTTCTACCCCAAGCACACTGGAAGCCAAAGCTGTTTATAGGAAGGGGGCTGGAATCCAGTCTGGGTCACCCATGTGGTGCCCTGGCTGGGAAGCCAAAATGATCCCGACAGGATGAGATACGCCGGCAAGACAGGCCTGGGCAGCTGGAAAGAGGCGAGGCAGCCGAAGGGCATCCAGGCAGCTGGGTCCAGAGCAGGGGGCAACCAAAGGACAAAGAAACGCTCCTTTTGTGCTTTCTTCCAGGTGCCCAGTGGACTCTCGCCCTTCGGTGGCTGGGGGAAAATCCTTGGGGTGCTGCTCTTCACCCTCCCAGGAGTGCCCCTGGTGCAAGGGGGGCCGAGGTCTCCGCTCCCGCTGGAGTTTGAGCAGATGGTGAGACAATCCCTCTGCTTCCCCCCAGGCCTGGCCGACCCTCAGCAACCTTTGCAACGGTGCTCAAGAAGAGACTCTCCTTATTGGGAGAAGGGAGAGGTCGGCCTTGAGCCCCCCAAAATCAGGGTTGGAAGGCACCTTGGAAGGCTTCTAGTCCAGGGGTCTCCCACCTCGGCGACTTTGCTGTTCTAGTTTCACCTTAATCCAACTTCCTGAAAAGGCCCGGAGTCACTGGGTGGTAAAATCTTGTATCGTGGTTCAGGACCTTGAATTAGGGTCAGCTTCAGCAATAAAAAGAAAAGCCGCTTCGCACCAGGTGAAAACTAGCCTGTCCTTCGCTCGTGCCTTCAAATGAATCTAGCCAAGTTTTAAACCCTAGTTAAGCAAATTGCATACGGGACACCTTTTTCCTGAAAGAGCCATTATATTATTTAAGCCTCGGAAGCTCAACTTCAGGAGAACTTGCCGCTCTATTACTGGTTTTAAAAGTTCCTTTTTAATGGGACGTATGTCACGCCAGGAATGTTTTCCTAGTTGGCTCAGAGTTTTGATTAACCAGAGTGGAATTCAAAGCGTCACACATGGCTGTGGACACACAAGCCTCCCACGCAGGTAGATGAGACAGGCCAGGGTGGCATTTTGCAAACCACGACATCCCTGGGCATGTGGCGTCCCCCGATCACCCCACGGGCATCGCACCAGGGAAGCCCACGGGCACCGATCCAGGTTCCAGAGCAGAGATCAGCCATTCAGGCTGCTGGCCAAGGACAGGCCTACTCAGTGGCACCCGGGGGAAGAATGGGCCTTTATTCCCATCAAAGGGCACGTGGCCGGCCGGCGTTGGGACGTTCCCAGCACAAATGGCGTAAACCATCTCTAGGGAGGCTGGAGAGCCGCAGGCCGCGTCCTTCAGCATCTGGGAGTTGAGTTCTGTTTTGTGAGAGGGGGCAACCCAGCCGTCCTCTGCTTCAGAGCGCTTCCCAGCAGGGCTTCCCAACCTCTGGGCCACGGACCGGTTCCGATCCGTGGCCTGCTGGGCCCCCGGCCGTGCAAGCAGTGGACGGGTGAGCAAAGCCCTATCTGGCATGCGTGGGGATGTAGGTTGCCCGTGAAACCACCCCCTTGCCCCCCACCCACCCAAGGTGGAAAACTTGTCTTCCACAAAACCTGTCCCTGGTGCCAGGCCGGTTGGGGGCCGCAGCTGCCCAGTGGCTTCCTCCAGGCGGTTTACAGAGTCAGCGTATTTTCCCCAACCATCTGGCTCCTCATTTTCCCGACCTTGGAAAAAGCCGGTCAGGATCGGACTCCTGGCTGTGGGCAGAGCTGGCCGGCCATCCTGCATTCTAACCACCGTGCCACCGTGGAAGGGGGACCGAAGGGAGGCTGCGGTTCCGGATTAGCTCCCCCTGGGCTTTCTGGGGCTGGGGAAAGCCGCCTCAGCTGGTCTCTCTCTCTCTCCCCCACCCCTCCTCCTCCCACAGGAAGGCTGGCCCAGCAGAGCCCCGCTGGCAGCCCTGTACCAGTCCCTCCTGGAGTTGCACGCCAAGTCCTTCTCCTTGCAGGACACGGACTTCACCCCGCTGCCCCTCCCCAGCCACGCTGAGGACCTCGTGGCTTTCCTCCGGCCGGGTGCCTGCTCCAGCCTCCTGGTGATCCTCAACCTGGGGCTGCAACCCACCCAGCTCCACCTGAAGGAGCTCAGCTTCCCCGGGCAGGCCAAGGTGGTGCTCAGCACCCACGCCAAGCCCCGGAAAGAAGCCAGCGTGGAGGTGGTGAGGCTGGTGCCCCAGCAGGCCGTCCTGCTCCGGGTGCCTCGAGGATACCAGCCGTGAGGGGCGGCCCTCAGGATCTGACCCCCAAACACACCCAGATGTGGGCTTTGGGCCAATGCTCTGGTGCTCCTGCCCGACTGGCTGCTGTAGTCACCTTCTGCAAACTAGTAAAGCTGCTTGACCTCATTGATTTCGAGTTATCTGTTGGTTCCAGGGAGGATGCGCAACGTGTGTGAACCCACAAATGTGGGTACAGACGTGTGTTCTGCAAGTACGTGGGAATCCGCGGTGCCCAAGGACTGGGCCCTGGGCCGGCACCAAAAGGCCACCGAGCACTTGCTGCGCTGGGATGCCAACGCCCTGGGCAGGCCTGGCTTCCCTCCCACAAACCAAACAGAAGGCAGGAGGAAGCAGGTGCCCCCC